>CM054137.1:1212095-1222095 GCA_028751875.1 Rapana venosa | reverse complement strand
CTTTAGGAAGCATTCGATTCTGTTCGCCATGATAAGCTTCTTGAATGTATGAAAAAAAAGGTGTAAAAGGAAAATTTAGGTATGCTTGAAATCAATGTATTGTGCTTTTACTGTCATGTGTGCTGCAAACAATGAGTTTACGAATTTTTTTGAATGCCCACTTGGTGTAAGGAAAAGGTTGCGTCTTGAGCCCTACATTATTCTCTATTTTTATAAATCAGCTGGCTGACCACATGAATGCTGAAGGTAAGCATCGCATACAAATGCTTCCAGGTGGTATTGAGTTGTTTATCCTACTTTTTCCCGGGACGATTGGCTTTGTTATCAACAACTCCAGGTGGCCTTCAAAATCAACTAAATGTATTACATAGATGCTGTAAGGAAATGAAATTATATGTTAATACTGAAAAAACAAAAGCCCATGGTTTTTAGAAAAGGGGTTATTTTAGGCCAACATGAGCAATGGTTTTTTGACGGTAAAAAACTAGATGTTGAAATAATTATTGTTATTTAGGGTTTAATTTTACGACAATGATCGCATGAAGAAAGGAATGAACAACTAGCAACTAAGGGCAAGAAAAGGGCAGCTGGCAACTGAATAAAGCCTTCCAAAAATAAGGAAATGACTGCTATTACGTTATTTAAAATATTTGATGCTAAAATACAATCTGTTTTACTTTATGCATCCGAAATTTGGGGTTTCACCAAGCTAGATCATTTTAGAAAAAAATACATATGTTGTCTGTAAAAGATTCCTGGGGTTCCAGTTAAAAACTCCAAATAAGATGATTTATGGTGATTTGGGGGAGATATCCTCTTATGTTATTATTCTTTGTGTTTCTGCATTGCGATATTGGTTTAGGCTGTTACAAATGGAAACTACAAGACTACCCTACAAGGCTTATCAGATGTTGCTTAACCTAGATAGAACTGGGAAGAATTGCTGGGTAACAAAAGTAAGAGAAATTTTATGTCAGACAGGTTTCCAGTTTGTCTGGATGCAGCAAGGCGTGGGGGATGTTAAAGCTTTCTTACGTCTATTTAAGCAGAGACTTTTTGATACCTTTATACAAGAGTGGTTTTCCACAATTGAAGATCGCAATAGATATAATGACTACAGATCATTTAAAACAATTTTTGAAAGAGAAAAATACATTAATGATATTGGATACCTACTGCTTTAGGGTTGCTGTGTCTCAAGTACGTTTTATGTCCTGCCACTACATGCAAATGTTCATCGTTACAGCGATTCTCTGCAAACAAAAACTGTCCTTTTTGTATGTCAGTCACCGAAGACGAGCAGCATTTTCTCTTTGATTGTCCCATGTATTCGGATCTTAGAAAAAAATTCTTGGGTAATTTAACTAAAGTTCCCATCCATATGTTGCTGCAAGTATCAAATATTCACAAGATGCACAGTGTCTCCCGATTTGTCTTCCACTCAGTTAACAGAAGAAAGAGATGTATTATATAATTTAACATATGTTGCTGAGGTTGTTTTGTGAGCTTGGCTGATTGATTATTATTTTTTCCTTTTGATAGTGCACTCGAGATGTCTCGAATTTACATCCTGGGTCAAGAACAGGTGTATGTTGCACGATGCTAGTTCCTTTTCAATGTAATTTTGGTTTCAATGTTCCATGCCAATTTTTCTGTTTCTAAGTTGGATTGTTGTATGTTTGAAATTTAGCAACATGTTCCTGTAGTACTACACCCATTTCCACAGCTGGTTTTTTTGTAGACTAAGGCCGAAAGTACCATTAAATCGCTTCACAGTTCTCTCTCTCAAGGATGATGCAGGTATTGCAGGGTGGTCCCGGGCGATGATAGGGATATTGATGATGATGTCAAAGATGTTGATGAGGATTAGGTAGATGTTGAATATAGTGATGATAAAATGGATGTCGAAGATGGTGAGGTAGAGGTTAAGGGTTATGATGTGACAATTATGTAAGTATTGATGGGGTTGATGTTGATGTGGTTTTATGAAAATGGTGATGATTTTTACAGATGGGGAAGACGAGAATGGGGTGTGTGTGTGTGTTTGTGCGCGCGCGGTGTTTTGGAAAAATGAAAATGAAAAAGATGTTTTTTCCTTTATTATTTATCTATTTATTCTTGAAAGGACGATGATGATGTAGTTGTTTGGGAGGAGGATGGCGATGATGATGGAAATGTTGAAGGTGATGTTGATGTGGATGCTGAAGGTGACGATGGTGGTGATGGTAACGATGGCGTGGTTGTTGAGTGAGGGTGATAGTGGTGGCGGTAACTATGATGGAGATGTCAAAGATGAAGATGATGACAATGATGTATATATTGAGGATAACGATGGAAACGATGATGAAGATGATGATTATGACCATGATGCAGAGATTGAAGATGATAATCGTGACGAAAATGACTAACAGTTGTAGAAGATGGTGATAGCGTAGATGATGAAGATGAAAGATGTTGATAATGATGATGTAGAGGATGAAAGTTTAAAGATGGTTATGTTGATATACTAGATGCAGCTGCTGCTTTAGGTAATGAAGATGGTGATGATTATGTAAATGCTGAAGATGATGATGGGGATGATAATGACTAATCCTGATGCTTGCAGAATTGTAAATGGATATGGATATAATTTTTTTGGCTATGTTTTCCTCCCCCTTCCCCAGATATGTTTTGTATAGTGGCCCCCAAGGCCGAAGTACAAAAAAAACCTTTTTAGGTTTCAAGTGTTCAGTGTTCTCTCCTCTTCTACTCTCTCTCTCCTCTCTCTCTCCTCTCTCTCTCTCTCTCCTCTCTCTCTCTCTCTCTCTCTCTCTCTCTCTCTCCTTCTTCTCTCTCTCTCTCTCTCTCTTTTTTCTCTCACTATGACCTTATAGATTGGGCTGGGTTTTTTTTTCTTCTGTCTTTTCCTTACTTGTTTTTACTGTGTGAGAGTATGGGTATTTAGTTTATTTGATTATCATGACATATAATTTGTATGTGTAATCAAAATAAGTGTTGAAGGTGATCGTGTACTGTTTTGAGAATTATATATTTAGTACCATCTCTGAAACACCCCACACACACACACACACACACACACACACACACAACACACACACCACACAACACACACACACACACACACACTCTCTCTCTCTCTCTCTCTCTCTCTCTCTCTCCTCTCTCTCACTGTATTGTGGCCTGAGGCCGATTTGCAATTAAATAATCTCTCTCTCCTCTCCTCTCTCTCTCCCCTCTCTCTCTCTCTCTCTCTCTCTCTCTCTCTCTCTCCCCTCCTCTCTCTCTCTCTCTCCCCTCCCCCTCTCTCTCCTCCCCCCCTCTCTCTCTCCCTTCTCCCCTCTCTCTCCTCTCTCCTCTCTCTCTCTTCTCCTCCTCTCTCTCTTCTCTTCTCTCTCTCTCTCTCTCTCTCTCTCCTATAGTTGTTGTGTAATTCTAATAAAGGCATATCCATACTTTCTATTTCCAATATTATTTTGGGCTTGTTGACTGTACGTGAAGATCTCCATAAATGTCTATTTCACATTCTTATTATTACGTGTAACACTATGTGTAACTATTTCTATCTACGATATAAGGTGTTCAATTTTATTATCTATAAGTTTGGCTTACTCTCTCTCCCTCCCTCTCTCTCTCTCTCTCTATCTCTCTCTCTCCCTCTCACTCTCTCGCACTCCGTCCTCTCCTCCTTGTTGTTATTGCTGTATTGTGTTTTGTTTTTTGTTGTTTGATTTGTTTTGGGTTTTGTTTGTTTTTTGTTTTGGTGTGGTGTTGTGTGTGTGTGTGTGTGTGTGTTGTTGGTGTGTGTGTGGTGTGTGTGTGTGGTGTGTGTGTGTGGTGTGTTGTGCGTGTGTGTGTGGTGTGTGAGGAGGGTTGGTTTGGACGGTGTTGGTTTTTTGAGTGTGTGTGTGTTTTTCTCACTGTTATGTTGTTTGTTTTTTTCTGTTTTTGTTTGTTTGTTTGGGGGTGTTCCTTTTTTGTTTGGGGGGGGGGGGGTTTGTTTCTGGGGTTTATTTTGTGTTTTGTTTGTCTGGGTTGTTTTGTTGTTTGTTTTCTTTTTCTCCTCTCTTTTTCTTTTTTTAAAAAGAAGTGTTTTCCCTTGCTTCTACTGTTTGAAAGTATGAGTAGTGGGTTCAATTATTAATATGTTTTTACCTACGGGCCGGGGAAAGGGATGTAAAAAAAAAAATAGCAACGAGTACTTATTACATCATCTGGAAAAAAAAGAAAATGTGTCTCTCTTACTTACAATGTGCAGATGTTTCCTTTTTATTGACTTTATTGGGGTTTTCCCCGCTCTTTATTGTGTGAGTGTATAGGTATTGCACTTATTTTATTATCATGACATTCAATTTGTATGCGTATAATTAAAGTGTTGGTGTTGATCGTGTGCTATGTGAGTATTATATATTTAGTTTTAACCCTGAAACACACACACACACACACACACACACACACACACACACACACACACACACACAAACACTCACTCAAATTCTCTCCCTCAATGACTGTATAGGTTTAGATTTCTTTTTTTGTTTTGTTTCTTGTTTTTATTGTTGAATTTATGGGTATTGAGTTTATTTCAATTATCATGACATATAATTTTGAAACGAGTATAATCACAACTGAGTGTTGATTGGTGATCGTGTACTGTTTTGGAATTATATCTTGATATTATCTCTGAAATACACACACACACACTCTCTATCCTCTGTCCTGTCTCTCTCTCACCTTTTATCGTTATGCTTATAGTTATAGTGTATTCTATGAGGATTCAAATTTATATTTTCAATACTTACTGGACTGGTCCGCTTGTACCTTAAAATTTTAATGAGTGCACCTATTTCCAATATCTTTATTGTTATGTGTAACAAGAATATGTACCAATTGACAATCTTTAATGTTTATCTTTATGACTTATTGAAGTTTGGTTGTTATGTTATTTTTTCTGGTTTTGTTGTTCTTGTTGTTGTTGTTTGTTTTTTTTTCTCTTTTTTTTCTCTTTTGTTGGTTTTGTTTTCTTTCTCTTTGTTTATTTGTTTTGGTTGGGTATTGTTTTTGGGGTGGGTGGGTGGGGTGGGGTTTAGGGTTTTTCTTTTATTTGTTTTGCTTTTGGGTGGGGGGGGGGGGTTGGGGGCGGGGCTGTTAAGAAAAAAGGGTTAATTCCTCTTGTTTCTACTGTGATACTGACATAAAGTGTTGGGTTATTATAAGATGTAACCCTACGTCGGGACTGCATGTAAAAAGCACATGAGTGTCTTATTCATTCTCCACGAAAAAAAAAATTTGTCATTGTCTCTCTCTCGCTCGCTCTCTCCTCTCTCTCACTCTCTCTCTCACTCTCACGCTCTCATCTCTCTTACTCTCTCTCTCTGCTCTCTCTCCCCTCCTCACCTCTCCTCCTCTCTCTCTCTCTCTCTCTCTCTCTCTCTCTCTCTCACGCTCGCTCGCTCGCTCGCTCTCTTTCTCTTATTCTCTTAATATTATGAGGAGGCAAAAAAATTAAGAAATGCCATAAACTCACAAAAACGGCGAGAGAAAAGGAAATATTTCCAAGATCTACTTTCATCCAAACAAAATTCAAAGACTGTATGGAAGGCAATCAATCAAATAACAAATAATCAGTTGTCTTCCAAATCTAACGTAATTAAGGATATTCCTGCTGAAAACCTTAACAATCACTTCATTAATATTTCCTCTATCATAATTAACAATGACAAATCGAAGTCCAATGATCTCAATGAACTAAAACATTTCTGTCAAGAAAACGTATTCCATCAAAATTCCACATACTATTCATATCCTGTTTTCTAAGGTCTACAATTTCCAGACATCACCTCAAACTATCAAGTAAACGGCGTGTTTTGATGGAATGGATGCAGAAGACTGAAACTCTCTGAGCTTCAGTTATTACAGACACACTGACACATAACTATAACCTTTGTCTTCATAAGAACTATTTCCCCAACGACCTTCAAAATTGCTAAGGTGATTCCCGATCCACCAGTCTTGAGACACTTCCGAGTCCCTCAAATTATAGGCAATCTCTATTTTATCTTACTTTCAAAAACTCTTGGAAAAAACTTATGAATAAACAACATAGTTCTTCATATAGATATTAATAACTTACTTCACACCAAATCATCTGGATTTTAGAAAAAATCACTCGTGCCATATCGGCATTGACTAGTCTTGTAAAGACAATTGGGCTGTGAAACATTAATGACAATAAATTGTGGGTAATATTTGTAGTTTTCAAAAAAGCATTTGATACCATTGACCGCAGACTTCTCAATTAAAAAGCGAGACTTATATAATATATCTACAAATACTCTGAATACTTCTGTGCTTCTTATCTTACAAAACAGGCAACAATGTGTTTCAATAGCTACTCCACATCCACACTATAACCCATTCATTATGGAGTAAACCATAGGATCCAACTTAGACCAATTCCACTTTTCATTATACATAAATGACCTTCCTCTCCAATCAATCTAAATGCGAATTTTTGCTCACGACACCAACCATACATACAGCCTTACTGACATTAACTCCCCTTGCAAAGACATTTGCAAAATAGCACTGATGAACTTGTCAAATGACTGAAACTAAATCACACGTCTATACACCCCCCAAAAACAAATGCCGTGCTTACACTACCAGACAAAAGCTGACATAATCTATCACATAAATTTTTCTCCAATCCATTATTGAAAAGTAAACAATAGATCAAGCCTCTCACCACAAGTTCTAGGAGTAACAATTGATGAAAATCTCAGCTGGTACTCATCACATATCCCATCTGTGCAAGTACATGTCCTCAAAGATACACTGATTGACTAAATTCAAACCAATTTTTCTTGACTTTCATTCAAGAAAACTATTCTTTCAAGCTTATATACAATCCTCAATAGATTATGCTTCAACCCTGTGGGATTCTGCTAATGCAAACACTATGAAACCATTATTAAGACTGTATAAACGTGCTTTTAAACTGGTTCTTCTGAAGAAGACTACCTTACTAGAAGTGGATTATACTCAGTTAAATATTCTTCCCCTACACCAAAGACTAAGATTTAACAAAGGCATCATGATGTTTAAGATAATGACAGGAAATTTTCCCTCATTCTTCAAAGACACGTTCCCAATGAATCATTCCAGAAATACTGAAAAGCCATGTGTCCCAATCCCAAGAATAGATTTGTTCAAATCTAGCTTACTTTACTCAGGCCCTGTGCTGTGGAACTCCCTTCCTGACTCATTTAGACAACACAAATCATAAACAATCTTCAAAAGTCATTTTTTTCATCCACTTGATGCATCAAAATTAAAAATCCATAATTGATCTGTTGGAAACAAAGTAAATATATCCTCCCTTACATTATACCAAATTATCCTCTCTCTCTTTCTGCCCCCCCCCCCCCCTCCCTCTCTCTCTCTCTGTATAAGAGTGAATGTTTTACTTTTATATCGCTATTGTGCTATTGAAAAATTACTTCTAGAAATGATTTTTCCACTATCCTACTTCTTTATAATGACTCTAGAATCGATCTTAACATGTACAATGTTAAATCACAGTGAGTGCTAATGCTCTCTTCTCTCTCTCTCTCTCTCATCTCTCTCTCTCTCTCTCTCTCTCTCTCTCTTCTCTCTCCTCTCTCTCTCTCTCTCTCTCACTCTCCTTTGATTGTTTTGCTTATATATATAATCGTCGTGTTTTCAATTAGTATCCAGTTGAATGCTTTATTCAGATTTAATATTTCAGTTCTAATAATAATAATATGTGGAATTTGTATAGCGCTGAATCTTGTAAAAAACAAACAAATCGAAGCGCTTGCACTCAATCATTTACAGGCATGCAACTCTCCTTAAACATAATGAACAACAGATTTCAAATCCATGCGCGCGCACGTACGCACGCACGCACACGCACGCGCGCGCACACACACACACACACACACACACACACACACACACACACACACACACACACGGAACAGCACTTAGAAGGTGAAAGATGCTGTTGAAAATTAGGGACAGATATGTGGGGGGAAAGTCTCAGGTAGGAAATAAGTGTGTTTTGAGGCTGGATTTGAAGGCATCAAGTGAAGGCTTTTGGCGAAGTGAAAGAGGGATGTCATTCCAGGTGGATGGACCAGAAACAGAGAAGGAGCGACGGCCAACAGTGGTTTGTTTGAATCTGGGTGTTCGAAAGCACAAAGTATCTGCGGCTGAACGAAGGGAACGGGATGGAGTGTACAGATGAAAACAGTTACTGAGATAAGAGGGTGCAGATTTGTGGAGACATTTGAAACAGAGGGTATTGATTTTATACTGCAGTCTTTGTGAGACAGGCAACCAGTGAAGAGATCGCAGAAGAGGAGTGATGTGTTCAGATTTTTTCTTTCTTAGGACCAGTCGAGCTGCAGAGTTTTGTATGCGTTGAAGAGAGTGGATAGATGATGCTGGTAGGCCAGCCAAAAGAGAATTACAGTAGTCTAACCGTGAAAGAATGAGAGATGTGACAAGCTTGGAAGTTGCATCAGTGGACAGATACTTGCGAATCGCGCTTATGCGCCATAATTGATAGTAGCAAGACTGGCAGGTCTGGGTGATGAATTTTTTCATAGAGAGTGTGTTGTCAAGAACTACTCCTAAATACTTCACAGAGTTGGACAAAGGAACTGACGTATTGCCGAATTTTTGAAGTTTTTGCGATAGAGGAAAGTTTATGTTGGGTCCCTATGAGCATAGCTTCGGTTTTATCGGCATTAAGTTGTAACTTGTTCTGAGTCATCCAGTTTTTAATGTCTTGAAGGCAGTAGGGCATATTTGTCAGGAGGGAAGGCACGTTTTCAACAGTATCGCTGCACTGAAGCTGAGTATCATCGGCATAGAAATGATGATCAATATGGTGGTTGTTTATTATATGTGAGAGTGGAGCAGTGTAGAGAGTAAAGAGAACAGGGCCCAGGACTGATCCCTGCGGGACTCCACATTCCATTTTGACAGGTTTTGATTGAATTTTGTTTACAATAACTTTCTGGAACCGGTCTGTGAGGTATGAAGTAAACCAGGTGAGGGCTGTGCCGTTAATATCAAACGTATTTTGGAGGCGAGAAAGAAGAATTGAGTGATCTATGGTATCAAAGGCTTCAGATAAGTCAAGAAGAGTGAGGAGGGAGATTTTTCCTGCATCAGAAGCAAGTAGAAGTGTATCTAAAGTGTGGACTAGGGTGGTTTCGATGCTGTGGTTGGGGCGATAGGCAGACTGAAAAGTGGGAAGAAGATCATTGGAATGAAGGTGACTGTTGAGCTGTTTGAGAACAACTTTTTCTAGTACTTTAGAGACAAAGGGTAAGTTTGAGACAGGCCTATAGTTCTTCAGAATGTTGGGATCGAGGTCGTGCTTTTTCAGTAGAGGTGTGACTATTGCTGTTTTAAGAGCTGATGGAAAATTTCCTGACACAAGAGATGAGTTTACTATTTTAGTGATAATAGGCACAAGTTGTGGAAGGCATTGTGAGAAAACAGGAGCAGGTATGGGATCAAGGTCGCATGATTTTATAGTCATTTCCTTCAGAATTGTCATGATTTCTTTTTCACTTGTGGGATGGAAGGAAAAGAGAGGAGTGCCAGTGAACTGGGGATCAGGAGGCGCAGGCTGGAATTGAGTCTGATCCAGTCTGGATCGTAAGTTCTACTGCGTAAGTTTACTGTATTTGAGATTCAGTTAATGTTTTATTTTGATATCTTGTTTTGAGCGTACCAATTATGTATAGCTAATTCCAAAGTGCAGATGTCCTTCTCTATGACTATACATGATATTCATAAAGATTTGATGTTGGCATTGATGCAGGGTGTGAGTGCGTGCGCGCGCGCGCGCGTGTGTGAGTACGTGTGTGTGTGTGTGTGTGTGTGTGTGTGTGTGTGTGTGTGTGTGTGTGTGTGTGTGTGTGTGTGTGTGTGTGTGTGTGCATGGGGATGCAAATTTCTT
>CM054137.1:1177095-1204595 GCA_028751875.1 Rapana venosa | reverse complement strand
TCACAACAAAATTCAGCAAGGATGTTAAATGCTTATGTGGGGAATATATTTCAAATACCCATATCATACTTGAATGTGATAATTAAAAACTTATCTCCCTGCCTTTTCTGAGAATACCATTGACGAAGTTTTGAACAATGTAAAGCTAACGTTTGACATTGTTAAAGGTTTATTGTTAAGTCCTATAGGGCATTTATTGTAGTTGTAGTTCTGTTTGAATTTCTTTTCCTTTTTTTCCTTCTTTTTCTATTAAAAAAAATGTTGTTCTTGATCTGTTTATGTTAAGAATACTACTTGTGTATTTCTCTTGTTATTACTCTTTATCACACACACACACACACACAGAAAACACACACACACACACACACACACACACCACACACACACACACACACACACACACACACACACACACACTCGCACGCAACACACATAGTATATCTATCTATCTATCTATCCATCTCTTTCATTCAGTCTCCTATTTTAGGGCCGTCTGGTATCACTTAAAGTGGAAAGACGTTAAAGTTGAAGACTTACTTACAAAGGATTGTACATAGAACCACAGACCCAAACAACTCCATTCACAGCACCACAGAGACAAAGGATTGTACATAGAACCACAGACCCAAACAACTCCATTCACAGCACCACAGAGACAAAGGATTGTACATAGAACCACAGACCCAAACAACTCCATTCACAGCACCACAGAGACAACCTTCCATGCATTCATACATACATGCACACACGCACATAGATAACCAACCACACACACACACACACACACACACAACACACACACCACACACACACACACAACACACACACACACACACACACACACACACACACACACACACACACTACCACAGAGACAACCATCCACACACAGCACCATAGTGACAAAACACAATGTCAAAGACTAGATAGACAGAGTGTTGAACAGACAGACAGACATACAAATAGAGACTGACCTTGGCCTTGGTTTTGGTGACCTTAGCGGTAAGGTCAGCTAGATTCTTTCTGGCTTCTTCGCTCTCCACCTGGAACTTTTTCTCCGCGCTACTGTCCCCGCTCCTCCGCGCCTCCGCTGCCTGCTTTTCGTCATAGGCCTGCAGCACATCGCCAGTACGCCTTTTCTTTTGTTGTTCAGCTGCGTTTTATGTGTCGTATTAAGTGATAACAACCAAGATCAGAAGAGACATTAACTTCATGGTTAGAGAAGGACTGAATAGAAATAACAATTGCAAATGTTCAGAGACAGACAATAGTTTGGTTTTTTTGCAACTTAAAAAGTAAAGGGAGGCCAAAGGGACAAAGAAGGAAACCTCTCAATGAAATAAAAACAAAATATATAATTATTAGACAGGCGGTATGACTAGAGAAAAACGCTGTTTGACACACACAACAACATTACTTGTGAATTCACATGCAACGTAGATGTACAAGAGATGGGACCTTTGTCGCTAACAGATGGTGTTTCTGATTTAATAATAAATAATAATAATAAATGGAACATATATAGCGCTATATCTTGCAAAGACAAATCATAGCGTATGCATTCAACCTAATCTTACACAGTCATGCAATCAGTGATAAATAATCAATAGTTTAAACAAACAGATATTACAAACATAGTGCGCTGCAGACAAAATCTATGAAATAAAACTTCAATAGTCAAATGTTTTTCAAAATCACACACACACTCACCCAGATCGTATACTATAGCAGGGTGATAGGACATGGGTTAGTGAAGGTGGGATAGTTCCGATATGAAACAGGAGGGAGGGAATCTTAGGTTTGAAATAAATGTCTTGAGGCTGGATTTAAAAGTGTCATATCTAGGTTTCTGGTGAAGAGAGAGAGGGAGCTCATTCCAGGTCGATGGACCCGAAATAGAGAAAGAGCGGCTGCCAACGGTGGATTGGTTGAATCTAGGTATTCGTAGGCACAAGGTATCTGCAGTAGAGCGGAGGGAACGTGAAGGAGTGTACAGGTTGATATTCACAGAGGTAGGAGGGTGCAGTTTTGTGGAGACATTTGTAACAGATGGTACTGATCTTATAATCTACTCTGTGGCACAGGCAGCCAGTGGAGACACCGCAAGAGAGTGGTAATGTGCTCAGATTTCATCAAACAAAAAAGGCAAGCCCCTGAAATGGACAACACCAAGAGCGCTTTTCAAGAACTCGGGCTCTTCCAGTTTTACAGCTGTACAACCTCTGTGCCAAAGAATTGGGGAGACCTGCCAATGGCCCAGCGAGTGGAAGCAACACGAATTATTCGTCATGTTCCACAAGAGCGGGGACAGGACAGACTGAGGCAATGACAGAAACAATGGACTTGATGCGTCACACAAGCAAACAGCTTCTGATCCTCCTCCTCAACAGAATGGAAAATAAAGTAGAAGGAAAAGCATCTGATTGTCAGGCAGGATAAAGACGTGGAAGAGGAACAACAGACATGCTGTTTGTGCTTCAGATACTGTCAGAAACATGTATAAACACTAAAGATGAAGCGTCCGTAACTTTTAGCCACTTTAGAAAGGCTTTTGGTAGAGGTAAACATCACCATCTGTTTATCACAATGTCAGAAATGGGCTTTCCAAAGCATTTGGTCTTGCTCAAAGCAAATATATATTCAGATCGGAAGGCAACCATTGGATAACAAGGCGAGCATTGTCAGGTCATTGGCATGAGATAGGAGTCTGTCAGAGCTGCATTTTATCCCCAATTCTTTTCTGTCTATACAGAAATAATCATGAGGAAGGTGGATACAGATGACATGGGCATTAATACAGAAGGTAGAAAACCTCAGCTACGCTGATGATACAGCACTCAGGGCCAATGATATCACAACCATGAGAAGATGCAGAGAGCCACTGCTGGTCTTTAATGCCCCAAAAGACCTAGGCGATGCACACTGAAGATTCAGTCGCCTCTAAGAATATTATAACCAATTGAAGAAATCTGGAATACGTTCAAAATTTCCAATATTCAGGCTAAAATTAATGAGAGAGAATAATGGCTCCTGTCCACAATACGTCAAGCTAGAATCAGTATAGCCAGAAGAGGGGAGTCAGTTAAACAGCATTTAGAAACACAGGGATGGGAATGAGTGGGAACATGTGTTTAGCATGTGCAACCTCCCTACATGTCAACCTGCCAAACATGTCAACCTGCCTACATGTCAACCTGCCCTACATGTCAACCTGCCTATATGCCAACTTGCCTACATGTCAACCTCCCTACATGTCATCCTGCCCCACATGTCAACCTGCCCTACATGTCAACCTCCCTACATGTCATCCTGCCCCACATGTCAACCTGCCTATATGCCAACCTGCCTACATGTCATCCTGCCCCACATGTCAACCTGCCTACATGTCAACCTGCCGACATGTCAACCTGCCTATATGCCAACTTGCCTACATGTCAACCTGCCTACATGTCAACCTGCCTACATGTCAACTTGCCTCATGCCCTACATGTCAACCTGCCTACATGCCCTACATGTCAACCTACCCTACATATCAACCTGCCCTATATGTCAACCTGCCGACATGTCAACCTGCCTACATGCCCTACACGCTCAACCTGCCCGAAATGTCAACCTGCCTACATGTCAACCTGGCCAACATGTCAACCTACCTACATGCCCCAAATGTCAACCTGCCCTACATGCCAACCTGCCTATATATCAACCTGCCTACATGCCAACCTGCCTATATATCAACCTGCCTACATGTCAACCTTTCTACATGTCAACCTTTCTACATGTCAACCTGCCTACTTGCCCCACATGTCAACCTTTCTACATGTCAACCTGCCTACATGTCAACCTGCCTACATGTCAAGCTGCCTACATGTCCTGCATGTCAACCTGCCCTACATGTCAACCTGCCTACATGTCAACCTGTTTACATGTCAACCTGCCTACGTGTCAACCTGCCTGCAAGTCAACCTGCCTACATGCCCTACATGTCAACCTGCCTACGTGTCAACCTGCCTGCATGTCAACCTGCCTACATGCCCTACATGTCAACCTGCCTACGTGTCAACCTGCCTACATGCCCCACATATCAACCTGTTTACATGTCAACCTGCCTATATGTCACTGTCACATAAAACAAACCGTCATTAAATCAACCATCATTTTTACGCAGATGACTCTCAGATTCAAATAGTGTTACTCCTGAAAATCTGCCTTCTCCCCTGACAAATATGGCCCGCTGCTTTGAAGATATTCAAAACTGGATGACACAGAACAAATTACAGCTAAATGCAGATAAAACTGAAGCTATGCTCGTAGGGACCAAACACAAACTCTCTTCCATTACAACAGCTTCAATAGAACTCGTCAATACATCAGTCCCTCTATCCACTGCTGTGAAGTATCTAGGTGTCGTTATCGACAACACACTCTCTATGAAAAAAATTCATCACCCAGACCTGTCAGTCGTGCTACTATCAATTACGGCGTATTAGTGCAATTCGAAAGTACCTGTCCACTGATGCAACAGCCAAACTTGTCACTTCTCTCATTCTTTCACGTCTGGACTATTGTAATTCTCTTTTGTCTGGTCTGCCAGCATCAGCTATCCACTCCCTTTAACGTATACAAAGCTCCGCAGCTCGACTAGTTCTCAGAAAGAAAAAAATCTGAGCACATTACCCTCTCTTGCGATCTCTCCACTGGCTGCCTGTGCCACAGAGAGTAAACTATAAGATCAGTACCCTCTGTTACAAATGTCTCCACAAAACTGCACCCTCCTACCTCTGTGAATGTCTTAACCTGTACACTCCTTCACGTTCCCTCCGCTCTACTGCAGATACCTTGTGCCTACGAATACCTAGGGAGGCACCGTGGTCGAGTGGTTTAGGTGGTCAACTCGTGATCCAGAGGTCGCGGGTTCGATCCCCGCTCGGCTCGGTGTTGGGTCCTTGGGAAAGATACTTTACTCCTATTTTCCTAACTCCACCCAGGTGTACAAGTGGGTACCAGCTCTGCTGGGGAAGTATCTGGCGACAGACTAGCGTCCTGTCACAGGGGTGGTGAAAAACCATCAGTTCGCTTAACGCTACAGAAACCGGGATAAGCTCCGGCTCTATGGGACTTCTGGCTCGAAAGAACATACTTTACGTATACCTAGATTCAACCAATCCACTGTTTGCCGCCGCTCTTTCTTTATTTCGGGTCCTTCGACCTGGAATGAGCTCCCTCTCTCTCTTTGCCAGAAACCTAGTTATGACACTTTTAAATCCAGCCTCAAGACATTTTTATTTCAAACCTGAGATTCTCCCCTCCTGTTTCATATCAGAGCTATCCCACCTTCACTAACCCATGTCCTATCACCCTGCTAAAGTATACGACCTGTGTGAGTGTGTGTGTGCTTTTGTAAAACATTTGACTATTGAAATTTTATTTCATAGATTATGTCTGCAGTGCACCATGTTTGTAAATATCTGTTTGTTTAAACTATTGATTATTCATCATTGATTGCATGACTGTTTAAGATTAGGTTGAATGCATGCGCTTTGATTTGTCTTTGCTAGTTATAGCGCTATATAAGTTCCATTTATTATTATTATTATTATTATTATTATTATTATATGTCAACCCGTTTACATGTCAACCTGCCTACATGCCCCACATGTCAACCTGCCTACGTGCTCTACATGTCAACCTGCCTACATGTCAACCTGCCTACATGTCAACCTGCCTACATGTCAACCTGCCTACATGTCAACCTGCCTACATGTCAACCTGTTTACATGTCAACCTGCCTACATGTCAACCTGCCTACATGTCAACCTGCCTACATGCCCTACTTGTAGTGTTACTCTGCTGAAATTCTTGATGCTACGTCCATGAAATCTCTCTTTTTCCTCACCTCAACTCTTATGGGATCCACAAAGGCAACCCTTTTACCCACTGTTCACAGCCCTTCCGAACTTCCTGCTATATTTTCTTCATTCTTCTCTGACAAAGTCCGCAACATTCGCTCCAGACTGGATCAGACTTCTTTCCAACCCGCACCTCCTGATCCCCATTTCACTGCCATTCCTCTCCTTTTCTTTCATCCGTCAAGTGAGAATGAAATCAAGACAATTCTGAAAGAAATGACAATAAAATCATGTGATCTCGATCCTATACCTGCTTCTCTTCTCACTCAGTACATTCCACAGCTCATACCCACTACCACGAAAATAGTAAACTCATCTCTTCTCTCGGGAATTTTTCCATCAGCTCTCAAAACTGCTATAGTTACACCTCTACTCAAAAAGCACGACCTCGACCATAACATTCTGAAGAATTACAGGCCTGTTTCTAACCTACCTTTTATCTCTAAAGTCCTTGAAAAAGGTTGTGAAACAACTCAATAGCCATCTTCATTCCAACAATCTCCTTCCCCCTGTTCAGTCTGCCTATCGTGCCAACCACAGCACCGAGACTACCCTAGTCCACACCTTAAACACGCTTTTGCACGCTTCTGACTCAGGAAAAATATCCCTTCTCACTCTCCTCGACTTGTCTGCAGCCTTTGACACTATAGACCACTCACTTCTTCTCTACCGTCTCCAAAACACGTTTGGTATTAAAGACACACCCCTCACCTGGTTCAGTTCATACCTTACAGACTGATTCCACACAGTTACAGTAAATAAGATTCAATCAGCACCTGCCAAACTGGAATGTGGAGTCCCACAGGGGTCAGTTCTCGGCACTGTTCTTTTCACTCTCTACACTGCCCCACTTTCACATAGAATAAACCGTCATCAAATCAGCCATCATTTTTTAAGCAGACGACTCTCAGATTTTTAGCAGTGAAACTCCAAAAAATCTGCCTTCTCTCTTGACAAATATGTCTTGCTGCCTTCAAGATATCCAAAATTGGATGATAGAGAACAAGTTACAACTAAATGCAGATAAAACCGAAGCCATGCTTATAGGGACCAAACATAAACTCTCTTCTATAACAACAGCTTCAATAGAATTCGGCAATACGTCTGTCCCTCGATCCACTGTAGTAAAATATCTAGGGGTAGTTATCGATAACACACTCTCCATGCAAAAATTCATCACCCAAACCTGCCAGTCGTGCTACTATCATTACGGCGCAATAGTGCAGTTCGAAAGGATCTGTTCACTGATGCAACATCCAAACTAGTCACATCTCTCATTCTCTCACGTCTGGACTATTGCAATTCTCTTCTGGCTGGTCTGCCAGCATCATCTATCCACCCTCTTCAACGTATACAAAACTCTGCAGCTCGACTAGTCCTCAGAAAGAAAAAATCTGAGCACATTACCCCTCTCTTGCGATCTCTCCACTGGCTGGCTGTGCCACAGAGAGTAAACTATAAGATAATATGTACCCTCTGTTACAAAAGTCTCCACAAAACAGCACCTTCCTACCTCTGTGAATGTCTTCACTTGTACACTCCTTCTCGTTCCCTCCGCTCTGCTGCAGATACCTTGTGCTTAAGAACACCTAGATTCAACCAGTCCACTGTTGGCCGTAGCTCTTTCTCTGTTTCTGGTCCAGTGATCGGGAACGACCTCCCTCTCTCCCTTCGTCAAATGCCTACTTATGATGATTTTAAATCCAGCCTAAAGACGCATTTATTTCAAACCTAAGATTTTCCTCTCTTGTTTCATCTCATTTCTGTCCCTGCCCTCAATAACCAACTCCCCCACCTCCAACCCACATCAGCCTGCCCGAGTGTACAACCTTTGTGTGTAGGGGTTGGTGGGGGGGGGGGCGTGTGTGTTTACATTTGTATTTGTAAAAAAACTGTTAATTGTGTGCGTGTGTGTGTTTACATTTGAATTTGTAAAAAATCTATTAATTGTAACTGGCAGCATGTGAAAAACTAGGATGAATGAGAACGCTTTGATTTGTTTTTTGCAAGATATAGCGCTGTATAAATTCCATATATTATTATTATTATTATTATTATTATTACAATTCAACCTGCCTGCATGCCACACATGTCAACCTGCCTACATGCCTGCATGCCACACATGTCAACCTGCCTACATGTCAACCTGTTTAAATATCAACCTGCCTACATGTCAACCTGTTTACATATCAACCTGCCTACATGTCAACCTGTTTACATGTTAACCTGCCTACATGCCCCACATGTTAACCTGCCTACATGTCAACCTGTTTACATATCAACCTGCCTACATGTCAACCTGTTTACATATCAACCTCCCTACATGTCAACCTGTTTACATATCAACCTGCCTACATGTCAACCTGTTTACATATCAACCTGCCTACATGTCAACCTGTTTACATATCAACCTGCCTACATGTCAACCTGTTTACATATCAACCTGCCTACATGTCAACCTGTTTAAATATCAACCTGCCTACATGTCAACTTGTTTAAATATCAACCTGCCTACATGTCAACCTGTTTAAATATCAACCTGCCTACATGTCAACCTGTTTACATATCAACCTGCCTACATGCCCCACATGTCCTTTATGTCCTACGTCCCTGCATGTCCTACATGCCCAGCCTGCTTTACATGTCAGCCTGCTTTACATGTCAGCCTGCTTTACATGTCAGCATGCCCTACATGTCAGCCTTCCTTACATGTCAGCCTGTCTTACATGTCAGCCTTCCTTACATGTCAGCATGCCTTACATGTCAGCCTTCCTTACATGTCAGCCTTCCTTACATGTCAGCATGCCTTACATGTCAACCTGCCCTACATGTCAACCTGCCCTACATGTCAACCTGCCTTACGTGCCCAATCTGCCCATCATACCCATCCTGTAAGCTGGCCTGGCCTGGTCGGCCAAATGCCCAGAGACTGACTGACCTTGGCCCGGAAGGCAAAGGCGGCGGGCAAGGTGCCCGGGTTGTTGAGGTGGCCGTGCAGGAACTCGAACTCGGTGACGCTGCGGTCACGGACCTTGGCCAGCCAGGGGTACCGTCTGATGCACAGGTCGATGTTCTGCTGCAGGCTGGCGTCCCGGGCCCCATGCCACCCGTACCTCTGTGTCAACACACGCACACACACACACACACACACACACACACACACACACACACACACAACACACACACACACACACACACACACACCATACACACACACACCATACACACATAACACACACACACACTAACACACACACACACACACACACCATACACACACACACACACACACACACCATACACACACACACACACACCATACACACACACCATACACACACACACACACACACCATACACACACAAACACACACACGCAAGCTGTTTATTAACTGACCTGTTGACATTTCTGGCAGTATACTCAACTGACAAGCTATTGACGTGTTAATACTGACCTTGCAGTATGACTCAGTGACAGATGTCAGACAACTGTTTATTTATTATCTGACCTGTTGGCAGTATGACAACACTGAAAAGTCATCAGAAAACTGTTGATACACTGATCTTCAGGCAGTAACACTACAGGGTTACAAGTTGTCAGAATATACTGACCTGTTGTGGGCATGTTGTTATAAACAACAGACTGTGTAATAAACTGATATGTTGTTGACATGTTGTTATATACAACATATTGTGTAATAAACTGACCTGTTGTTGACATGTTGTTATAATTACACAACAGACTGTGTAATACACTGACCTGTTGTTGACATGTTGTTCTATACAACAGACTGTGTAATACACTGACCTGTTGTTGACATGTTGTTATAATTACACAACAGACTGTGTAATACACTGACCTGTTGTTGACATGTTGTTCTATACAACAGACTGTGTAATACACTGACCTGTTGTTGACATGTAATAATTATACAACAGACTGTGTAATACACTGACCTGTTGTTGACATGTTGTCATATACAACAGACTGTGTCATACACTGACCTGTTGTTGACATGTTGTTATAATTACACAACAGACTGTGTCATACACTGACCTGTTGTTGACATGTTGTCATACACAACAGACTGTGTAATACACTGACCTGTTGTTGACATGTTGTCATATACAACAGACTGTGTCATACACTGACGTGTTGTTGACATGTTGTTCTATACAACAGACTGTGTAATACACTGACCTGTTGTTGACATGTTGTTATAATTACACAACAGACTGTGTAATACACTGACCTGTTGTTGAGATGTTGTTATAATTACACAACAGACTGTGTAATACACTGACCTGTTGTTGACATGTTGTTATAATTACACAACAGACTGTGTAATACACTGACCTGTTGTTGAGATGTTGTTGAATACAACATATTGTGTAATACACTGACCTGTTGTTGACATGTTGTTATAATTACACAACAGACTGTGTAATACACTGACCTGTTGTTGACATGTTGTTCTATACAACATATTGTGTAATACACTGACCTGTTGTTGACATGTTGTTATAATTACACAACAGACTGTGTCATACACTGACCTGTTGTTGACATGTTGTTATAATTACACAACAGACTGTGTCATACACTGACCTGTTGTTGACATGTTGTTATAATTACACAACAGACTGTGTCATACACTGATATGTTGTTGACATGTTGTTATATACAACAGACTGTGTAATACACTGACCTGTTGTTGACATGTTGTTATAATTACACAACAGACTGTGTAATACACTGACCTTATGTTGACATGTTGTTATATACAACAGACTGTGTCATACACTGACCTGTTGTTGATATGTTGTTATAATTACACAACAGACTGTGTAATACACTGACCTGTCGTTGACATGTTGTTTATACAACAGCTGTGAATACATGACTTTGTTGACATGTTGTTAATAATTACACAACAGACTGTGTAATACACTGACCTGTTGTTGACATGTTGTTCTATACAACAGACTGTGTCATACACTGACCTGTTGTTGACATGTTGTTCTATACAACAGACTGTGAAATACACTGACCTGTTGTTGACATGTTGTGGGCATGTTGTTATAATAATACAAGGAATGGTGTAAAACACTGACCTGCTGACTGTTGTGGACATGTTTCCGGATAAAGTGAAATGTGTAAAACACTGACTTGTTGACTGTCGTTGACATGTTTTTGGATACAGTGAAATGTGTAAAACACTGAACTGCTGACTGTCGTGGACATACTGTTCTTCTTCTTCTTTTCTTTCATCTGCCGCTGGTGCATTTCGGCGTCGCGGGGAGACACAGACGTCTGTCTGCAGCAAGGCGGGAGGCTTGATGTAGTGACAGGTCATGGGCTCGCAGGGTGTCATCCACGGAGTCGCTCCATCGTCTCCTTGGTCTACCTCTGGCTTTCCAGCCATTGTGTTCGGTGGTGTATGCCCGTAGGGCTGGTTGGTTGGGCGGCATTCTAGTGAGGTGACCAAACCACCTGATCCTTTGTTGCTCGATATTGTGGAGAATTGGTGTTAGTCCGACCATGTCTCTGATCACCTCATTCTTGATCTTGTCGCGTCTGGTCTTGTTGACAGCTTTTCTCAGGCAGCGCATTTCACATGTGACCAATTTTCTCTCTAAGGCTTTTGTTAGGGCCCATGTCTGACACTGGTATGTGAGTGTTGGAACGAAGATGGCGTTGATGAGTTTTGCCTTGGTGCTCATTGGGATGCTGGAATGTTTTAGAAGGGGGGCGACTTGGTAACTGACTGCATTCGCTTTCTGGCATCTTGTTTCTATCTCCCTGTCCAATTTTCCATCTTCAGTGAAGAGGCTGCCAAGGTATTTAAATTCTTTGGTCTGTTTCAGCTGGGTGCCGTTGATGTTGATGTCCAGCTTTCCTGGATTTCTGCTGACAGACATAACTTCTGTTTTGGTGATACTGATTTTCATGTCATACCTCTCGCAACTTGTGTTGAGTTGGTCTGTGTGTTCTTGAAGAGCTGCTTTGTTCTGATTCATCAAGGACTGGTCGTCAGTAAATAATAGTTCGTTTAGGCCCTCAATATCTGGGTAGGCTTCCTTTGTAATCTGGTCCATGTAGATCACGAAGAGAAGGGGAGAGAGTACGCAGCCTTGCCTGACCCCTGATGTAACCGGGAACCAGTCGGATGTTCCACTGGCTGTTCGGACTGCGCTCATACTGTTGGCATAGATTGCTCTGATGTTATCAAGCAACTGCCCCTTCACGTCGTACTGCTCCAGGATCTTCCAGAGCTTGTCTCTGTTGACTCGGTCGAAAGCTTTTTATTGATCAACGAAATCTGTATGCAGGTCTTGGTTGTATTCGATGGCTCTTTCACACAGCTGTCGGAGTGCGACAATGGCAACTGTGCACCCTCTTCCTTTCCGAAAGTCAAACTGGGCATTGCTCAGTAGGTGTTCTGCTTTGGCTCTTGTGCGCTGTTCCAGAATCTTTGCATACATTTTCCCTACATGGCTGAGAAGTGAAATGACTCTGTAGGTGCTGCAGTCTCTCTTGCTGCCCTTCTTCTTCCAAATTGGCACCACTATTGCATTTTGTCAGTCCATTGGTACTTTCCTCTCTTCCCATGCTTTCTGGAAGATGATGGTGAGCCACTTAACTCCCGTTTCTCCGCATGAAAGGATGGCTTCAGTTGTTATGCCGTCATCGCCTGCCGTTTTGCCCTTTGGGCTGTTCTTAATTGCTTTTCTTGTTTCAGCTTCAAGGATTTGGGGCTCTAACTGGTCTTTATAGCGTGGTGAGAACTGAAAGCTGGAAGCTTGTACTCCAGATGGGTTTAAAAGATCTTTAAAATAGTCTTCCCATCGTTTAAGAATTTCCTCTTCTTTGTGCAGTGCCTCTCCATTTGCATCATCCATTACTGTTGTTTGATTGAATGGCTCATCTCTTACTCTCATCATCTTCACACTTTTGAAAAAATCTCTTGGGGGGTTCTTGCAAATTTTACTTAACTTCTCTCCATAAGTCGCCCAAGATTTTTCTTTGGAGGCTTTTACAACACGTTTACTATGTCTTCTTGCGATTTTGTACTTGACGTAGTCCTCTTCTGTCTTGGTCTTGACCCAAGCTTTATATAGCTGCTTTTTTCCTTGATGGCTTCCTTCACCTCTTGGTTCCACCAAGCTGTAGTTTTCCTGTTTTTACCTACACATTTCTTTGTCCCGCAAACTTCCCCTAAGGTGTTCAAGAGAGCTGGCTTAAAGGTGTCCCAGACTTTTCTCCATGTTGAGAGGGTGTTGTATCAATGGAGTCAAGTTTCACCTTGATAGCACTGTGAATCTGTTCTTGCACTTCTTTCTCTTCCAGTTTGAGGAGGTTGATCTTTTCAGGCTGGTTCTTTCTAGCAGTTGTTATTTTCTTCTTCTGAGTACTTGAGGATAGAATGACAGGCCTGTGGTCAGTGTCAAGGTTGGCATTGGGGATGGCTTTTGAGTCTTTGATGGCGTAACGTGTTCTAGATCTTGCAAGTATAAAGTCGATTCGAGACGAGATGTTGAGGTCGTTCCACTTGTACCAGGTGTAAATTTGGGAGGCTCGATGTTGGAAAAAGGTGTTGGTGATGATCAGATCATGCTCTGCACATAGTTCCAGCACGAGGTTACCGTTGTAATTGCAAGGTGTTCTGTGGTCACTGTGGGGTCCAAGATGTTTTGTCCACGGGTTTCTTCTCTCACCAACTCTGCCGTTGAAATCAACCATGACATACAGGTCCTCTAACATACTGTTAGATTCAACAAACTGTTTTATACACTGACCTGTTGACTGTTGTGGACATTCAGCTAAAAACATCAAACTGTATAATACACTAATCTGATGTCGACATGTTATTAAAACATCAAACTGCATAATACACTGACCTGATGTCAACATATTATTAAAACATCAAACTGTATAATACACTAATCTGATGTCGACATGTTATCAAAACATCAAACTGTATAATACACTGACCTGATGTCAACATATTATTAAAACATCAAACTGTATAATACACTGACCTGATGTCGACATGTTATCAAAACATCAAACTGTATAATACACTGACCTGATGTCGACATGTTATCAAAACATCAAACTGTATAATACACTGACCTGATGTCGACATGTTATCAAAACATCAAACTGTATAATACACTGACTTGTTGACTGTAGTAAACATGCTGTTAAACACAGCAGGCTGTATGATGCATTGACCTGTTGACTGTTGTAGACTTGCTTTTTTTTAAAATAAAAGGCATTTAGACTGTGAAATACACTGAACTGTTGTGGACATGCTGTTAAAAACAGCACACTGTGAAATACACTGAACTGTTGTGGACATGCTGTTAAAAACAGCACACTGTGCAATACACTGAACTGTTGTGAACATGTTGTAAAAACAGCACACTGTGCAATACACTGAACTGTTGTGGACATGCTGTTAAACACAGCACACTGTGCAATACACTGAACTGTTGTGGACATGCTGTTAAACACAGCACACTGTGCAATACACTGAACTGTTGTGGACATGCTGTTAAAAACAGCACACTGTGCAATACACTGAACTGTTGTGGACATACTGTTAAAAACAGCACACTGTGCAATACACTGAACTGTTGTGGACATGTTGTAAAAACAGCACACTGTGCAATACATTGTGCTGTTGAAGGATGCTGAAGAATGTGTAATGCACTGACCTGTTGACAGTTACTGACATCACAGACAGATTGGTCACCGAAACATAATATGTAATGCACTTACCTGTTGACAGTTACTGACATCACAGACAAACTGGTCACAGAAATGCTTTGACCTGTTGACAGTTGTTGACAACTGACAGGTTGTTACAATGCTCCTAAGTGACAAAATGAAAGGCAGGACACAGCGACAGGTGTGAAGGTCCTGGACAGAGCTGGCAGTGTCAGCATCCACGCCTTGACTGGACAGGTCCAGTCCAGCTACACGAGACCAGACGTGGAAATCACCTGGATGACTTTCTCCCGCCACATCAGACACTGTATAATTACAGCAGCATCAAAGAGGACCTGGGAAAGACAGGTGGTTAAAACTGCGCTCAAAAACTACACAGAAGACAGCCTGACACACTGCAGCTCAAAAACTACACAGAAGACAGCCTGAAACACTGCAGCTCAAAAACTACACAGAAGACAGCCTGACACACTGCAGATCAAAAACTACACAGAAGACACCCTGAAACACTGCAGCTCAAAAACTACACAGAAGACAGCCTGACACACTGCAGCTCAAAAACTACACAGAAGACAGCCTGACACACTGCAGTCTCTCCGCCTCACAGCCGGACCTCTGCACTGGGGACAGGCCATACTGGTGTGCCTTGGCTCTCAGCCTTCACAGCCGCCTTCATCAGTTCTGCTGTTAACATATCTGCTAACTCCACCAATCCCAAACCCTGCCTAAAAGTCCTTTGGGTGAGACTATTAACCGAAGTGCAGTGTGCGAACACACGCAGAACATCTTGCGCACATTTTAAAACCCGTTCCGCTTTTCAGAAGTGTATATCATTGTGTGCCGATGGGAACAGATGACAAAATTCACAAAACTGTATACACACGCGACTAGATAAAAAAAAAAGCACTGATTGCTCATTCCATTACATTTGAAAGAAAAGAATTAGATAAAAAAAAAAATTTAAAATAAGAGGGACTTATAGGCCGAAAATCACCCAATTCTCACAATGTAGTGCCCACAATGTAGTGCCCCAAGGTAGTGCCAACAATAAAGTGACCCTAATGTAGTGCCCACAATAAAGTGACCCCAATGTAGTTCCCACAATAAAGTGACCCTAATGTAGTGCCCACAATAAAGTGACCCTAATGTAGTGCCCACAATAAAGTGCCCCCAATGTAGTGCCTCCAATGTAGTGACCCGAATGAAATGACCACAATGTAGAGCTCACACTGTAGTGCCCACAAAGTAGTGCCCACAATGCAGTGCCCACAATGTAGTGCCCACAATGCAGTGCCCCCAAGGTAGTGCCCACAATAAAGTGACCCCAATGTAGTGCCCACAAGGTAGTGCCCACAAAGTAGTGCCCACAATGCAGTGCCCACAATGTAGTGCCCACAATGCAGTGCCCACAATGTAGTGCCCACAATGCAGTGCCCACAATGTAGTGCCTCCAGTGTAGTGCCCACAATGTAAGGTAAAGGAGTCCCATAACCTATAAGGTCGTAGGGGAGCGAGGCGTCAGAGACCTCACTTCTCTAGGGCCAGCATATTGAGGGCGGCGCCCATCTCCTCTCCCTCGCTGCTTTACCTTCCCTGACCCTAAAGAGGGCAGGTACCCATTTACAGCTGGGTGAACTGGGGGAACTGTACTGCAGCCAAGGCGCGCAAACGGTCACCCATCCAACTGGTAACCACGCTCGACGCTGCTTAACTTGGCTGGGGGAAAGCGAGTGCTCTGACCACTGAGCTGTCCCGTCTCAATGTAGTGCCCGCAATGTAGTGCCCGCAATGTAGTGCCTACAATGTAGTGCCCGCAATGTAGTACCCACAATGTAGTGCCCACAATGTAGTGTCCACAATGTAGTGCCCGCAATGTAGTGCCCACAATGTAGTGCCCACAATGTAGTGTCCACAATGTAGTGCCCGCAATGTAGTGCCTACAATGTAGTGCCCGCAATGTAGTGCCGCTAATGTAGTGCCGCTAATGTAGTGCCCACAATGTAGTGCTGCCCACAATGTAGTGGCCACAATGTAGTGCCGCTAATGTAGTGCCCACAATGTAGTGCCCACAATGTAGTGCCCACAATGTAGTGCCCACAATGTAGTGCCGCTAATGTAGTGCCCACAATGTAGTGCCCACAATGTAGTGCCCACAATGTAGTGCCGCTAATGTAGTGCCCACAATGTAGTGCCGCTAATGTAGTGCCCACAATGTAGTGGCCACAATGTAGTGCCCACAATGTAGTGGCCACAATGTAGTGCCCACAATGTAGTGGCCACAATGTAGTGCCCACAATGCAGTACCCACAATGCAGTACCCACAATGTAGTGCCGCTAATGTAGTGCCCACAATGCAGTACCCCCAATGTAGTGCCGCTAATGTAGTGGCCACAATGTCATCATTAGCCATTACACCCAGTAGTGTGTGGGGCAGCAACAAAGCGCTTCCACTCCTGCCTATCCTGGGCCAACCTAGTCACTGATCCCCAAGAGTGCCGCATGGCTTTCATCTCACTTTCTACAGTTCTCCTCCACGTTGCTTTTGGTCTTCCTTTCTTTCTCCTTCCTTCTGGGGTCCAGTGCAATGCTGTTCTTGTGAATGACTGTTGGTCTCTTTGGAGAATGTGTCCAATCCACTTCCACCGTCGTCTGGTGATGATGGTTCCCATGTCTTCTTGCCTGCATCTCTGTAGTAGGTCTTCATTGGAGATCTTCTCTGGCCAAAAGATCCGGAGAATTCTTCGCAGGCATATGGTGTGGAAGGATCGAAGTTTGGTAAGATCCACTTCCGTCATCCTCCAGCACTCAGAACAGTACATGAGCGTAGACACAACACAGCTCTGGTATAGCTTCAGCTTGGTGTTGGTGCCCACAATGTGGTGCCCACAAGGTAGTGCCTCCAGTGTAGTGCCGCTAATCTAGTGCCCACAATGTAGTGCCGCTAATGCAGTGCCCACACTGCAGTGCCCACAATGTAGTGCCCACAATGTAGTGCCCACAATGTAGTGCCCACAATGTAGTGCCCACAATGTACTGCCCACACTGCAGTGCCCACAATGTAGTGCCCACAATGTAGTGCCCTCAATGTACTGCCCACACTGCAGTGCCCACAATGTAGTGCCCACAATGTAGTGCCCACAATGTACTGCCCACAATGTACTGCCCACACTGTAGTGCCCACAATGTAGTGCCCACAATGTAGTGCCCACAATGTAGTGCCCACAATGTAGTGCCCCCAATGTAGTGCCCACAATGTAGTGACCCCAATGTAGTGCCCACAATGTAGTGCCCACAATGTAGTGCCCACAATGTAGTGCCCACAATGTAGTGCCCCCAATGTAGTGCCCACAATGTAGTGACCCCATTGTAGTGACCCCAATGTAGTGCCCACAATGTAGTGCCCACAATGTAGTGCCCACAATGTACTGCCCACAATGTACTGCCCACACTGTAGTGCCCACAATGTAGTGCCCACAATGTAGTGCCCACACCGTAGTGCCCACAATGTAGTGCCCCCAATGTAGTGCCCACAATGTAGTGCCCACAATATAGTGACCACAATGTAGTGCCCCCAATGTAGTGCCCCCAATGTAGTGACCCCAATATACTGCCCACAATGTAGTGCCCACAATGTAGTGCCCACAATGTAGTGCCCAGTGCCCACAATGTAGTGCCCACAATGTAGTGCACACACACTTACACACTCACACACACAATGCACGCACACACACACATACACACACGCAAGCACACTCACACACACTCACACGCACAACTCACGCACGCACACAGACAGACAGCACGTACATACGCACAGACACGCACGTGCGCGAAACGACTGAAAGACAGATGAAGAGTCAGACAGACAGAAGCGGACATGTATGTCATTCACCTGTGCATAGAAGCCTATGAAAATGTCTGAGCGGTCGATTTCGCGGAGGCAGATGTTGACCACCTGGTTGTCGTGGGCGGCCTCCTCGGTGATGCCCCACCTCATGTCCACCGCCACGAACTGCACGCCCCGCGCCTGGCACAGGGCCGACAACTCGGGGAAGTAGCGAGCCACCAGCTCCTCCCGCTCCCTCTCCAGCCCCCCGAAGGGTGAGGACACGAAGACCCGGCATGTGCGGGGGTCCTTCAGCTTGTGGGCAAACGACGTCATCGCCTGCAGGCTTCTGCCGCAACACACCACAGAGAGAGAGAGACACAGAGAGAGAGAGAGAGAGAGAGAGAGAGAGAGAGAGAGAGAGAGAGAGAGAGAGAGACAGAAGAGAGAAGAGAGACAGAGAGAGAGAGAGAGACAGAGAGAGAGAGAGAGAGAGACAGAGAGACAGAGAGAGAGACAGAGAGACAGAGAGAGACAGAGAGAGAGAGAGAGAGAGACAGAGAGAGAGGGGGGGGGGGTGTTAAACAGGCTGTTCACAATGTACCCTGTGTTGTTGGTTTTTTCCATCTGGGTCAACAGAAGAATTATAATTCAAACTGTCGATGGTCTCGTTTTGAGAGATAGACAGACAGACAGACAGACGGAGACAGAGACAGACGAAGAGAGACAGAGACAGACACACAGACAGTCAGACAGCAACTATTGTTGCCTGTTACATCAGAGAAAATACGTTAGGCTGCCGTTAAACGCCTGACCAATCACAACCAGCGCATCTAATTTCGGCATAAAAGAGATTTCTTATCCTTTTTTAAAGTCTTTCTGGGAAAAAAGGCAGAAGAATGGACCAAGAAGGCAGAAAATAGACAAGAAAGAGGTACCATGAAGAAAAGGAGCTGGGCAGAAACAAAGAGAGTGATAGAAAAGAGGAAACTTCGAGCACAGAATTTCTACAATGTGGGGATACTATTTATACTGACAGACCTCCAAACACCATCCCCACAGGGGAATAGTGCTTACAATACAGTAGGCTGTTTTAAATAGAGAGCTTATAGTACAGTAGGCTGTTTTAAATAGAGAGCTTATAGTACAGTAGGCTGTTTTAAATAGAGAGATTATAGTACAGTAGGCTGTTTTAAATAGAGAGATTATAGTACAGTAGGCTGTTTTATATACAGTAGGCTGTTTTATATAGAGAGCTTATAGTACAGTAGGCTGTTTTAAATAGAGAGCTTATAGTACAGTAGGCTGTTTTATATACAGTAGGCTGTTTTATATAGAGAGCTTATAGTACAGTAGGCTGTTTTATATACAGTAGGCTGTTTTATATATCACGCTTACAATACAGTAGGATGTTTTATATACAGTAGGCTGCTTTATATACAGTAGGCTGTTTTATATAAAGAGCTTATAGTACAGTAGGCTATTTTTATACAGTAGGCTGTTTTATATAGAGAGCTTATAGTAAAGTAAGCTGTTTTATATACAGTTAGCTGTTTTATATACAGTTAGCTGTTTTATATATAGAGCTTATAATACAGGTCACTGTTTTATATTTAATGTTTATAATACAGTAGGCTGCTTTATATACAGTAGGCTGTTTTATATACAGTAGAATGTTTTATGTATAATGCTTATAATACAGTAGGCTGTTTATATACATTAGGTTGCTTTATATACAGTAGGCTGTTTTATCATCATCATCATCATCATCATCATCATCATCATCATATCATCCATCATCATCATCATCATCAGACCCGTGACCTTGGCGGTCGTGGGGGAGGCACGAAAGACGATGCCGTGGTAAGCCTCCTCCATCCATCTCGGTCCTCGGCTCTGCGCAGTAGTGCCGAGTCATTCATCCTGGTCCATTCTCTGATGTTGTCCATCCATGACTTGTTCTGTCTTCCCCTCTTTCTGCCACCTTCGAGTGTTCCCTGCAATACTGTTTTTGGCAGAGTGTTGTGGCGGGTGACGTGGCCGAACCATGTCAGCTTTTTCTTCTTGACAATGGTGAGAAGGGGCTCCTGTGGACCTGCCAGCCGTGTTATTTGACTCTTGACAAATTCATTGGTCTTTCGTTCTCTCCAGGATATGCCCAGCGGTTTTCTATGGCATTTTGTTTCAAATGACTGGATTCGCTTTGCTGTTTCAGCAGTCAATGTCCAGGTTTCACTTCCGTACAGCAGGATAATCTGAATTAGTGCTTTGTAGAGCTTTAGTTTGATTGGGAAACTGATCTCTTTACTTTTCCATATGGTGGTGAGTTTTTTCATGGAAGATGTTGCCATGGCTTGTCTGACTTTGATTTCTGTCGTCGATCGCCCGTCCTTTGTGAGTGTAGCGCCAAGGTATTTAAAAGCGTCTACCTTCTCCAGTTTTTGGCCGTTCATGTAAATTTTAGCGGTGGCATTGCTCGTGCTGTTCACAAGTACTTTACTGTTCTCCGAGCTCACCTCCTTCCCATATGCTCCAGCTCTGTTCTCAAGTCTGGTCGTATGATCTTGCAGCTCTGTGTTACTTCCGCCCATGAGGACAATGTCATCGGCAAACCGCAAGTTGTTGAGATGTCTGCCGCCAATGGAGATGGTAGAGTGGAAGTCATGGAGGGTCTCTCTCATAATGTTTTCCAAGAACAGATTAAACAGAACTGGAGATAACAGGCATCCTTGTAGGACCCCAACTGTGGTTTTGAAGTAGTCTCCCACCTGATTGTTCAGAAGGACTGCACTGCTTGCGGTGTTGTATAGTGCTTGAATGGTTTGCACTAGTCCTTCTTCAATGCCAAACATTCTGAGGACCTGCCACAGGCCGTCGTGCATACTCTGTCGAAAGCCTTCTTGAAGTCGATGAAGTTGTGGAACAGGTCTCTCTGATGTTGAAGATGATTTTCCATCAGGGTGTGGCAGTTAAAAATCTGTTCGATTGTGCTCCTGCCTGCCCTGAACCCAGCTTGTTCCTCTGCAAGGTGTTCTTCTGCCTCCTTCTTGAGTCGATTCAAAATAACTTTGAGCATGATCTTGCTGGCGTGGCTGATGAGGCTGATTGTTCTATAGTTTTGGCATTGGCGTAAATTCCCCTTCTTGAGCAGGGGTATGATGAGTGATTGTGTCCATTCTGTTGACCACTGTTTTGTCTCCCAAATCTTCTGACAGATAGCTGTAACATGTGTGATGACTGTTTCGCCACCTTCCTTGAGCAGCTCTACTGGTATGTTGTCTGCTCCTGGGGACTTTCCTACTGGTAAACTGCGGATGGCTTCTTCCACTTCTTCCCTCAGTATAGGTAATGGCGAGGGTACTCTTGATGTTGCTGCTTCCTCTTATATTATGCTCTTTCGAAGATCAAAGTGAATTGTGTCAAAAGCCTTTGTGAAATCAACAAATACAGCGCCAGATAAGAGATCATTGTTAGTGTTTTCATGCCACAGTTCTATGAGATTGGTTAACAGAGTATGGCAAGAGTGGTTTGGTGGTGGTTTTTTTTACTGGAATCTACTTTGATTTGGGTGAAACAGATCATAGTTGATAAAATACAACTCAAGGTTACTCTTTCAATTGTTTTTCTAAAAGCTTAGACAATGAAGACAGGATTGGTATTGGTCTGTAGTTTGACGGATTTTTTGGGGTCACCAGATTTGAAGAGGGGCAAAACTTTAGTCTCTTTAAAAGCACAAGGAAAACAACATTTTTCAATAGATATAGGTAATGTGCTCAAATGTTATGGGTGCTGAGACTTTAAAATGGGAGAGAGATTTTTTTCTTCTTTTATTTATTTCTTCTTTTTTTTCGATGATAATGCAGTAAACATTCGTGTGCTTTTTTACATCTAGTCCCCCTGTGATGGAGATTTTGTCAATTTTGTCGTCTGTTCCCACCTGCACTCACTAGCCTACTCTTCCAAAAAGCGGAACAGGTTTTAACGTGCGAGAGAGAGAGAGAGAGAGAGAGAGAGAGAGAGAGAGAGAGAGAGAGAGAGAGAAGAGAGAGTGAGGAGAGTGAGTGGTGTGTGTGTGTGTGTGTGTGTGTGCGGGTGGGCCCTCTGTGAGCGTGTGAGCACGCATGAGTGCATGTGCTTTACACTGGCGAGTTAATGGCTGGCCTACTAGGTATTGCTGATAATTGGTTGCTTTATGTCTTGTGATTCGTGCGTGCGTGTGCTAATGTTCGGATGCTGTGTTGTGATTTTATCTGTGATACATAATTATTTTCTTGTTTACTACATTAATATGTTTAGCTTATAACCCACATGGATTTCTCTGTTGGTAAGATAATAATTATAGTATCAGAAGAGAACAGGGCCATGAGGATGATGGGGTGTGCACATGCTGGTTCATCAAGCAACAGCAACGACAGGCTGCCGAAACACTACCACACTGCCCAGGCTTCACGGGGACAGCACAGCCGGGCTGCACACCACAGGGAGACGGGAGGGAGGGGGAGGGGGGGGGGACTGGAATCTCTTCCTGGCCTGAGGACGTCATGGCCACACACACATATTATCACAGGCTGACAATCCCAGTAGCTCATGTTTCACAGTGTAGTGTACATGTTAAGACAATAAGTACCATGAATAATATTTCAGTGTAACTGTGCTTGGGGGGGTATTCTATCGTCATGAGGCAGTACCACATGTCTGAACAGCTTTAATGGCAATGGATGTTGCTCCTTTGTTCCTATTCTGTGTGTGTTCTGAATTTCATTATGCATGCACATACATGTCTATAGAGAATGTGCGTATGTTCCATGTGTGTGTGTGTGTGTATGTTCCATGTGTGTGTGTGTGTGTGTGTGTGTAACACAGTGCAGCAGAAGCGCGGGCTGTCACGGATCAATGGTGACAGCCAGGTCGCAAAGCCAAGCTTGCCACACACTGAGCAGTGGGTTCCAGAGAAAATGGCGCTGCTCTCACATGTCGCTTAGCTCTTCACGATAATTATGTCAGGCCACACACACACATTAACAGCCACCGCCTTGACTCCTGACTGCCTGGCTTGATGATGAGTGGCCTTGGACTACTCTGAGACAGCTTTGGGAAACAGCTTCCGAAACCAGCATTGATAGAAAGCTGTAGGCCTAGTAGCCAGCTGTAGGCCTAGTAGTTAGCTGTAGGCCTAGTAGCCAGCTGTAGGCCTAGTAGTCAGCTGTAGGCCTAGTAGCCAGCTGTAGGCCTAGTAGTCAGCTGTAGGCCTAGTAGCCAGCTGTAGGCCTAGTAGTCAGCTGTAGGCCTTGTAGCCAGCTGTAGGCCTAGTAGTCAGCTGCGGCAGACAGCTGAAGTGGTCTGTTCCACTCTAGAGTTAGCTGCAGTGGACAAAAGTGGTGAGAAGGAAACCTAACTCCAGACCGGCTGGCTGTTAGTTGTGCTGTAGCCTAGCCTAGCCTAGACTTGCTGGCTTCCTGATTGTGTTGTGTGGCCAATAGAGCGGAAACACTATGTGTGCACCCAGGCATGATACAGAAAAAGGTCCCTTTCAGAGAGAGAGAGAGAGAGGTGTATGAAATAATGCGAAATTAACTTCTGTCAGTTTTTGCAGGCCATGAAATCCGTATAAACAAAGACTGTGAAAAAGCAGCCATGAAGCAGCAGTGGGTGTGGTACTAAAGGAAAAGCAGTCAGTCAGTCAGTCAGTCAGTCAGTCTGTCCTGCAGGCAGAGAAAGAAAGAGCTACACGTTTCTGACCTTTGGGCATTCAGTTACATAAACTGCCAAGTTCACAATCACTTTGTTAGAAGGATTTGAGCACAGCAACTAAACCTTCAACCTTGAGGGAACCCTGTAGTAGTAGTAGAGAAGGATATAACGCCTATGCAAAGTTCTTGTGTGCGTGCGTGCCTGCGTGTGAGAGTGTGTGGAAGGGGTGTCTGTGTGTCTGTAGGTGTGTAATTTCTCAATTGTGTGTGTGTGTGTGTGTGAGTGTGTGTTTGGAGGGGGTGGTGTCTGTTTGTGTCTGTAGGTGTGTAATTTTCAATTGTGTGTGTGTGTGTTTTGGTGTTGTGTGTTGTGGTGTTGTGTGTGTGGAGGGGTGTCTGGGGGTGTTGTCTGTAGGTGTGTAATTTCTCAATTGTGTGTGTGTGTGTGTGAGAGTGTGGGGGAGGTGGGTGTCTGTTTGTGTCTGTGGTGTGTAATTTCTCAATTGTGTGTGTGTGGTGTGTGTGTGTGTGTGTGTGTGTGGGTGTGTGTGTGTGTGTGTGTGGAGGGGGTGTCTGTGTGTGTTGAGGTGTGTATTTCTCAATGTGTGTGTGTGTGTGTGTGTGTGTGTGTGTGTGTGTGTGTGTGTGGAGGGGGTGTTGTTTGTGTCTGTAGGGATGTAAATTTCTCACGAAATGTTGGTTTTGTGTGTGTGTGTGTGTGTGGAGGGGTTGCTGTTTGTGTCTGTAGGTATGTATTCCAAGAGTGGTGTGTGTGTGTGTGTGTGTGTGTGTGTTGTGTGTGTGTGTGTGTGGAGGGGGTGTGTTTGGTCTGTAGGTATGTAATTTCTCAAGAGTGGGGTGTGTGTTTTGTGTGTTGAGGGATTGTTGTAGTGTCTGTTGGTGTGTAATTTCTAAATGTGTTTTGAAGAGATTGTGTGTGTGTTGTATGGTGTAGGATGTGTTGTCTGCCTTTTAGGTTGTGTAATTTCTCCCGGTGGTGTGTCTGGGAGGGGTGTATTTTCAAGTGTGTGTGGTGTGTGTGGGGTGTGGAGGATGTGTGTGTGGGAGGGATGTGTGTTGGGGGTGTGTGGGTGTTGGAAGGATTTTTTTTTGTGTGGGGGGATGCGGCGGGCGGCGCGCGCGTGTGTGTGTGTGTGTTGTGTTGTGGTGGTTTTTGTGTTGGTGGAGGGATGTGTAGTATTGTTTTCATTTAACGTTTTTCCATAAAGTGATATCAACGGGAAATTTTTGAAAATTTTGTGGGGGTTGCGTGCGTGCTTTGTGTGCGTGCGGGTTTTGGGGGGTGGGGGGGGGGGGGGGGGGTATGCACATAACTAATAATCTCAATAAACAACTATTATAAAAAAGATAAACAAAATTTCTGAAAAAACCCACCGAACAACAACAAAAAAACCCCCCCAAAAAAACATCAAACAGAAAAAAATATAATTTTCCCCAATTCATAAAACTTGAAGTAACCTTATATCAGAGGAGTCTGAAAATAGGATAAGGCTTAATGACAATACAATTTTTTTTGGAATGTCTTTTTGAATTGGTAAGCTACGGACTGGGAAGGCAGGTAAGATGGGTTTTTTCAGATCTCTGCATCGTAAAAGAATGTGATCATTGGAAATATTTTCACCACAGATACATGTTGCTTTTAAAAAAAAAATTGTTCTAAAAGCATTGAGCTGAAACCTGTAGATAAGAGATACAACATTTCTATATTCATGTAAATTACGATATTTGATCTTATCAAAAGATAATACATGGGCTACATCATCACTCCAGGATTAACCAGTACTTTGTAGTTTCTTTTTAAAATGTTTCCAACATGCATTTTGTAAGAGGGATGTGTGTGTCTGTAGGTGTGTAATTTCTCAAGTGTTGTGTGTGTGTGTGTGTGTGTGTGGTGTGTGTGTGTGTGTGTGTGTGTGTGTGTGTGTGTGTTGTGTATTGTGGTGTGTGTGTGTGTGTAGGTGTGTAATTTCTCAGTGTGTGTGTGTGTGTGTGTGTGTGTGCACTACATTTCGGGCAGGATACAAACAAGATATATAACAATGTGATCACAAAGCAGGTACTAGAGTTTCGTGAGACAAACACAAATAATGCATGCTCTCTCTCTCCCTCCCCCATCCCCCTGTCTCCTCCCTCTCTGTCTCTGTCTCTGTCTCTGTCTCTCTCTCTCTCTCTCTCTCTCTCTCTCTCTCTCTCTCTTCACACACACACATTAGCCCTGTCGAAGTGGCCACATATTGATACACATAATCCACAGAAACATGTTGTTTTACCTATGGCCAACAGTATGACATCCACCCACCATAACATATAGAAACACGTTGTTTACACCTCCCAAATTATCACACACACATACACGCCCGCACGCGCGCAACACACACACACATACACACACGCACGCGCACAACACACACACACACAACACACACCACACACCACACACACACACACACACACACACGTGCATAATAATAATAATATATAATAATAATAAATAATAATAATAATAATAATAATAATAATAATAATAATAATAATAATAATAATAATAATAATAATAATGATGATGATGATATATGGAATTCATATAGCGCTGAATCTTGTAAAACAAACAAACGGAAGAGTTTACACACCAATCATTTATACGCATGCAACTTTCCTCAAATAACATAAGATATTTCAAATGTATGCACATACATACACACTCACACACTGGAGTTAACATCAGTGCAGACTCCACTCTCCCCAAAAGTCATTCGGATGAGACTGTAAACCGAGGCCCCGTGTGCAAACGCACGCACATCTTGCACACACATTAAATCCTGTTCTGCTTTTCGTAAGAGTAGGTTATTGTGTGCCGGTGGGAACAGATGACAGAATTCACAAAACAGCATACACACGGGGACTCGGTGTAAAAAAAGCACGTAAGTGCCTATTCCATTATCCTCGATATAAAAGAATAAAAAAAAAATAAACACACACACACACACACACACACACACACACACTTATGTGGTGATGAAGGAGATGAATGATGCTGTTGAAAAGTAGGAACAGATATGAAAGGAAAGTGTCAGGTAGGAAATAAGTGTGTTTTGAGGCTGGATTTGAAGGTATCTAGTGAAGGCTTTCGGCGAAGTGAAAGAGGGAGGTCATTCCAGGTGGATGGACCAGAAACAGAAAGAGCGATGGCCAACAATGGTTTGTTTGAATCTGGGTGTTCGAAAGCACAAAGTATCTGCGGCTGAGCGAAGGGAATGGGATGGAGTATACAGTGAAGAAAGTTACAAGAGATAAGAGGGTGCAGATTTGTGGAGACATTT
>CM054137.1:1109276-1176595 GCA_028751875.1 Rapana venosa | reverse complement strand
TCGTGCGTTCCAAGTACTTTACTTTTCGAGGTCACCACCATCCCATATGCCCCGGCTCTGTTCTCAAGTCTGGTCGAAAGATCTTCCCAGCTCTGGGGTTACTTCCGCCCATGAGGTCAATGTCATCGGCAAACCGACAAGTTGTTGAGGGGTCTGCCGCCAATGGAGATGGTAGAGTGGAAGTCATGGAGGGTCTCTCTCAAAATGTTTTCCAAGAAACAGATTTAAACAGGACTGGAGATAATGGGCATCCTTGTCGGACCCCAACTGTGCAAGATCCATAACCAAATTAGATTTCATCTTAACACCACGGCGCTTCAAATACAGACATCAACAGAGCCAGAACAAGAACCTACCCTGGAGCTGACATAGGCAGCGACCACGACCTTGTGCTGCTGGTATTCAAAATGAAGCTGAAGAAAAACAAACAGCCTGCAAACCCACGTATCAAATTTGACGTGGACAACTGAAAGATCCAGATGTCAAGGAGATCTTCCAAGCTAAGCTTGGCGGACGTTTTGCGACAATAACCCTCCTGCACAATGAGATCAATGACCTCACCAACAACTTTAATGAGGCAGTCCGAGAAAACAGCAGAGGAGGTACTCGGTCGTCAAAGGAATAAACACCAGCCATGGACTACCAATGACATCTTGGACCTCTGCGATACAAGAAGAGCACTGAAACCAACCAGGTCTTCTAACCGTAAAGAATACAGGGAGGCCAACAAAGTTGTGAAGAAGTCAATGTTAAAGGCCAGAGAGAAGTGGATCAGTGATCAATGTGAAAAGATCGAAAAAAGCATGAAAGTTGGGCAACAGTAAAAAGGCATTACGACACCCTGAAGAAACTCACAAAACCACTTCAAACCAAATCATCAGTCATTGAAGACGCTCAGGAAACCTCCTCACAGAAAGCTCAGCTGCATTGAACAGGTGGTCTGAGTATTGTTCAAGATCTTACAACTACCCAATCCAACCTGACAAGAGCATAATAGAAGAGGAAGCAGCAACATCAAGAGCACCCTCGCCATTACCTATACTGAGGGAAGAAGTGGAAGAAGCCATCCGCAGTTTACCAGTAGGAAAGTCCCCAGGAGCAGACAACATACCTGCAGAGCTGCTCAAGCATGGTGGCGAAACAGTCAAACACACATGTTACAGCTATTGTCAGAAGATTTGGGAGACAAAACAGTGGCCAACAGAATGGAACAATCACTCATCATAAACCCCCGCCCAAGAAGGGGAATTTACGCCAATGCCAAAACTATAGAACAATCAGCCTCATCAGCCTCGCCAGCAAGATCATGCTCAAAGTTATTTTGAATCGACTCAAGAAGGAGGCAGAAGAACACCTTGCAGAGGAACACAGCTGGGTTCAGGGCAGGAAGGAGCACAAATCGAACAGATTTTTAACTGCCACATCTGGTGGAAAAACATCTTCAACATCAGAGAGACCTGTTCCACAACTCATCGACTTCAAGAAGGCTTTCGACAGAGTATGACACGAAGGCCTGTGGCAGTTCCTCAGAATGTTTGGCATTGAAGAAGGACTTAGTGCAAACCATTCAAGCACTATACAACGCGCAAGCAGTGCAGTCCTTTTGAACAATCAGGTCGGAGACTACTTCAAAACCACAGTTGTCATTTACAACTAACTAAAATGAATGTAGTATGTAAAGTTGCACATTGTTGTTATTTTCAACTAGCTAAATGCAGTATGTAAAGCTGCACAAAGTTGTCTTTTACAGCTAACTAAATGCAGTATGTAAAGCTGCATCATGTTGTGATTTACAAGTAAATAAATGCAGTATGTAAAGCTGCATGCACCATGTTGTCATTTACAACTAACTAAATGCAGTATGTAAAGCTGGATGCACCATGTTGTCATTTACAACTAACTAAATGCAGTATGTAAAGCTGCACCATGTTGTCATTTACAACTAACTAAATGCAGTATGTAAAGCTGCACCATGTTGTCATTTACAACTAACTAAATGCAGTATGTAAAGCTGCACCATGTTGTCATTTACAACTAATTAAATGCAGTATGTAAAGCTGCACCGTGTTGTCATTTACAACTAATTAAATGCAGTATGTAAAGAGGCCTTGCGCACCATGTTGTCATTTACAACTAACTAAATGCAGTATGTAAAGCTGCACCATGTTGTCATTTTCAAATAGCTGAATGCAGTATGCAAAGCTGCACCATGTTGTCATTTACAAGTAGCTGAATGCAGTATTGCAAAGTGCACCATGTATTTACAACTAACTAAATGCAGTATGTAAAGCTGCACCATGTTGTCATTTGCAACTACTAAATGCAGTATGTAAAGCTGCTGCATGTTGTAATTTACAACTAAAAAATAATGTATGGCATTTATATAGCGCTGAATCTTGTAAAGTAAACAAATCAAAAGGCGCTTGCATTCAAATCATCATACGCATGCAACCATCCATAAATATCAAGATAAACAAATATCAAAATTTATTATACACAACATACTTAGGTTGGGGTGGTTGAGGTGAAGGCAGCTATTGACAGTAGGAACAGACAACAGGGGAAGATCTCAAGTAGAGTTAGATGCGTTTTGAGGCTAGATTTGAAAGAATCAAATGAAGGCTTTTGGCGAAGTGGAAGATGGAGGTCGTTCCACGTGAAGGGACCGGAAACAGAGAAAGAGCGACGGCCAACAGTAGTTTGTTTTAAATCTGGGTGTTCGAAAGCACAACGTATCTAAGCTGAACGAAGGGGGGAACGGGAGGGAGTGTACAGGTGAAGACAGTTACAAGTAAGAAGGTGCAGATTTTTTGGGGACATTTGAAACAAAGGGTATTAAGCTTATACGTTATTCTTTGTGAGACAGGCACCCAGTGAAGTGGTCGCAAAGAGGAGTGATGTGTTCAGATTTTTTCTTTCTTAGGACCAGTCGAGCTGCAGAGTTTTGTATGCGTTAAAGGGAGTGGATGGATGATGCGGCAAACCACCCCAGGAGAGAATTACAGAAACCAGTCAAGAAAGAATGAGAGAGTGACAGTTTGGATGTTGCTTCAGTAGACGGATACTTGCAAATTGCACTTATGCACCGTAATTGATAGTAGCAAGACTGGCAGGTCTGGGTGATGAATTTTTTCATAGAGAGTGTGTTGTCAAAAACCCACACCTAGATATTTCACAGAGGTGGACAGAGGAACCGCGTATTGCTGAATTCCACTGAAGTCGTGGGGATGGAGAAATTTTATGTTTGGTTCCCCATGAGCATGGTTCCGTTTTATCAGCATTTAGCTGTAACTTATTTTGAGTCATCCAGTTTTGAATGTCTAGAAGGCATTTGGGCCATATTTGTCAGGAGGGAAGGCAGATTTTCAAGGGGTATTGCTACATTGAAGCTAAATGTCATCGGCATAGAAATGATGATAAATATGATGGTGGTTTATTATGTGTGAGAGGGGAAAGCAGTGTAGAGAGTGAAGAGAACTGACCCAGAACTGATCCCTGGGGGGACTCCAAATTTCCCAGTTTGACAGGTTTTGATTGAATTTTGCTGAAAATAACTTTTGGTATGGGTTTGTGAGGTATGAACCTAAACCAGGTGAGGTCAATGCCATTAATACCAACTATTTGGAGGCGGGAAAGAAAATTGAGTGATCTATAGTTCAAAGGCAGCAGATAGGTCGAGAAAGGTGAGGAGGGAGATTTCCCTGCATCAGCAGCGAGTAAAAGTGTATCTAAAGTGTGGACTAGGGTGGTTTCGGTGCTGTGGTTGGCGCGATAGGCAGATTGAAAAGGGGGAAGGAGATTATTGGAATGAAGGTGGTTGTTGAGTTGTTTTAGAACCAACTTTTTCAAGTACTTTGGGGATGAAAGGTAAGTGTAGAGACAGGTCTGTAATTCTTCAAAATGTTGGGATCAAGGTCATGCTTTTTTTAGTAGAGGTGTGACTATTGCGGTTTTGGAGGCGGGAGGGAAAATTTCTGACTGAAGAGTGAGTTTACTATTTCGGGTGACAGGGGTACAAGTTGGGGAAGGCATTGTGAGAAGACAGGAGCAGGTATGGGATCAAGATCGCATGATTTAATCGTCATTTCTTTCAGAAATTTTTGTTGATTTCGCTTTCGTTGTGGGATAAAAGGGAAAAAGAGGAGGAGTGCCAGTGAATTGGGGATCAGGGGGAAACAGGCTGGAAATGAGGTCTGATCCAGTCTGGAGCGAATTTGCGGACTTTATCTGAAAAAGGTAGGGAAGAAAAGATGGGGGGGAATTTTCAGACAGGCTGTGGGTGGTGGGAAAGGGAGGGTTGTTGTTGCAGATCCAAGAGGATTTAAAGGTAGGGTGAACAGAGATTTTATGGATTTAGCGCAGAGAACTTGGGAAGAGTAGTAATTTGTCTTTGCTAAAGGATAAAATATTTGACTTTTTAAATTTTTTTTTCTCGAAAAAGCTGTTTATTGATTTCAGTTTTTGATTTCCGCACTGCCGTTCTAGACGCCGACGTTTGCTTTCGCCATCAAAATATCGTTTTTGTACCATGGCGCACAGGGCTAGCTAAATGAAATATGTAAAGCTGCACCATGTTGTCATTTACAACTAACTAAATGCAGTATGTAAAGCTGCACATGTTGTCATTTACAAAATAAAATAAATGCAGTATGTAAAGCTGCACCATGTTGTCATTTCAACTAACTAAATGCAGGTAGTAAGCTGCACCGTTGTCTTTACAACTAACTAAATGCGTATGTAACTGCACCATGTTGTCATTTACAACTAACAAAATTAATGAGTAAGTAAGCTGCACCATGTTGTCATTTACAACTAACTAAATGCGTATGTTACTTCAACATGCATCCTGACAACTCTCCAGTGGAAATCTCTCCAGGGACGTCAATAAATTTTAAACAAGCCTACAATGATGAAAGGAAATGTGTAGATTACTGCATACTGCTCTCAGTTAGAATGACGCTAAATGAGATGTGTAAGCTATACCATTATTCATTTACAACTAAATGAAGTCCACATAGCAGCCACACCTGTTATTTTTCAATTGACGTAGGAGTGTGTAATATACTACAATGCTGCATTTTACAACTACCAAATGAGTGTGAAAGGCTTTAAAAAATATTGTCATTACACTGACTGTTGGATTATGCACACCGTACAGCTACAAAAGGTGTCGTTATTTACAGCTGACTGATGGAGTATGTACAGCTACAACGTGTGGTTATTTACAGCTGACTGATGATTGGTCAGGGTTATGATGAATAGGATACTATGCATCAAAATGATGCAAAATGATGGCATGATGTCACAGGAATACAAAGGACTCACAATAACCTAGGGCAATGACGAGAGAAGTTCTGAGTGATGACCACAAAAACACCTCCGACTGAAACAGGTGCTGGAGGAAAAGGGGGAGGGAAAAACTTCCCCCTCAAATTGGATTTGTTCCAAGCCATCGACTGCTGCAGCCCTGCTGGCTTACAGAGGGGCCGCCGGAGGCAAAAGGGCAAGAGAGAGTTGAGAATGTCAACAAAGGGGGAGGACACAAGTGGAGAGGTTAGCGGGGGAGGAGGAGGGCGAGTGGAGGAGTATCGGCTTCTGCCGGCCAATGGCACGTTCCCGCGCTGGCGCGCCCACGCTGGGGACGATATTGAGGGCTTCCGGAAAATTGAAAGCCCCGGGAGCCAAAAAATCCCCCGTTTTCTTAGCACTTAAAAAGCAAGGGAACAAATCGCACGCCAGAGGCTTCCTGCGCCCTCCACTCCACCCCTCCCCCGCCACTTGCCTTGGCCCCCGGGTTGGTCCCCCGTCCGTGTTTGTACAGCGGGACTAAAATGGCCAGAAAATATTATTCTCCCAACAAATTGCCGCCCTTAAGGATTAGGCTGGGACAGATTTGCTCACCATTTGGCTGCCCAGGGGCAAAGAGAGGATGGGAGGGGGGGGGTGGGGGGGGGGGGGGGGGGGTTAAAAGATGGAGCCCGTGTGTCTCGCTACGCTCACAGGCCCCCCCCCCCCCCCCACCCCCCTAATCCGCCATGTCCCCCTCCCCCCAACTAAACGCCTCACCACCCCCTTGATACGATTTTATGGCCCTGCCTGTGGGGCTTGATTCGCTTGTTAGGGCCGTGCCACACGACGTGCCCCCTCAGCTTTCAGTTTCCTTCCCGCCTGCAATGCCGGGACCGCTGCCGGTTTGGTTCCTGAATCGCATGGGTGCCTGTCATCTCCAGACCTGACCTCCCATGGGGGGTTAGTTTGAATGGCGTTAAATCAATGTTAGTTCTGAATGGCGTTAAACTGAATTTAGTTTTAAATGGCGTTTCTCTGAATTTTAGTTTGAATATTTGTTTGAATGGCGATAGTTTTAAATGGCGTTAGTTCTGAAAGTTAGCTCAAATGTTTTGTTGAATTGCGTTTGTTTTAAAATGGCGTTTGTTCGAATGTTGGTTTAAATGGCCCTTTGTTTGAATATTGCTCTAAATGTTGTTTAAAGTTAGTTTTGAATGGCTTAGTTTTTGAATGTTTTCGAATGTTAGTTCTGAATGGGGGTTAGTTTTGAATGTTTTTTTGAAATATTTGTCTAAAGTTAGTTTGAAATTTTGTTTTAATGTTATTCTGAATGTTAGTTCTGAATGTTTTAGTTCTAAATGGCGTAAGTTCTGAATTTTTAAAGTTTTTGATTATTTGTTCTGAATGGGTTTTATTTAATGGCGTTTAGTTTGAATGTTAGTTCAAGGGTATTTTTGAATTTTGGGCGTTTTGGGTTTTGGGGGGGAGTTTGTTTTGGTTTTTTGGGTTGTTTGGGGGGGGTTTGTTTGGGGTTGGTTTGTTTGTTGTTTGTGGGGGGGGGGGGGGGGTTTTCGGGGAAAGGGGCTTGGTGTTTTTTATTTTTGGGAAAAAAGTTTTTTGTTGATTTTTATTTTTTTTCTTCCTTTCTTTTCTCTTTTTTTTTCTTTGTTTCCCCGGTTGCTGTTTGCTGCGGGTTTCTTTTTTTCCTTTTTCTTTTCTTTCTTTTCTTTTTTTTTCCCCCCCTCTTTTTCTTTTTGTTCTTTTTTTTTTTTGGGTTTTTTTGTTCTGTTTTTTTTCTGTTGCGTTCTTTTTTCTTTTTTTTGTTTTTGTTCTGTTGTTTTTTTTTCTTTTGTTTTTGTTTTTTTTTGGGGGGGGGGCCCCCCCTTTTTTTTTTTTTTTTTGTCTCCTCTCTCCCCTCTCTCTCTTTTTATCTCTCTCTCTCTTCCCTTTCTCCTCTCTCTCTCCCCTCTTTTTCCCCTTCTTCTTTTTTCTTTGTCTTTTCTTCTGTTTCTCTCTCTCTCTCTCCCCCTCTCTCTCTCTTTTTCCCTTTCTTTTTCTTTCTTTCCCCTCTTCCCTTTCTCTCTCTCCCCTGTTTCCTTTTTCCTCCCCTTCTGTTGTCTTTTCTCTCTCTCCTCTCTTTTTCCTCTCTTTTCTGGCGTCTCTCCCTCTCTCTCTCCCTCTCTGGTTTCTTGTCTCTTTCCCCCCCTTTTGTCTGTCTTCTCTTTTCCCCCCTCCCCTCCCCCCTTGTCTCTCTCTGTTTTCTCTCTCTTCTGTCCTGTTTGTCCTTTTCTCTCTCCCCCTTTTTCCCCCCCCCCCTTTTTTTTTTTTTTTTTTCCCCCCCCCCCCCTTTTTTTTTTTTTGGGGGGGGGGTTTTTTTTTTTTTTTTTTTTTTTTTTTTTTTTTTTTTTTTTTTTTTTCCCCCCCCCCCCCCCGGGGGGGGGGGGGGGGAAAAAGTTTTTTTTCGGGAGATTTTGGTTTTTGGGTTTTTTCGGGGGGGGGGGGGGGGGCCCCCTTTCGGGGGGGGGGGGGCCCAAGGGGGGTTTTAGCCCGTGTTAAAACTGGTGGTCATCGTTTCGGCATCTTTTCAAGTGCCAGCATGGTGCGAATTTCCCCCCCTTTTGTTGCTTGGAAGGACTCGGCGATGGTGGGGCCCTTCGTCTTTCCAGGTTGAATTTTTGATTGGTGGTTCTTTGTTTTATTGATCTTTTCAATGGGGACTCAAAAGTTCGGGACAGAGGTCTGATCGCTGCCATGTTGCACTGGGAATGTCCTGTCTTGGTCTTTTGATCCCAAAATCAAAACCGGTTCTGCACCAGGTGTAGGCTCTTTTGTGATGGACCCCTTTGGGTGAGGGGCCATGTCCGCGTGGGGGATGCCTTGTGTTCCCCAAGGGGTTTGGCGAGCACCGTGTCGTGTAGCGGGCAAATTCCCAAATAGTCGGTGTCCCGTCATTGGTGAGCATTACGGGGGGCCGAGAATTTGTCCGTTTTTCAGTGCGTTCCGCCCACTTGGCGTTCCAGTCCCCCTGGATGATAAAGATTCTTTTTTGGTTATTTATCGATGATGCCCTAAGTTGTTGTAAAATTTTCCCTCTAGGGATTATCATGGGGATCCGTTTTTTGGGGGGTAGGCTTGAATCCTGTGAGTTGAAGGGGCTGCCCTGAGGCGGATGGCATAAACCGGGCTATTAATGGGTAGTACCTATTCCCGAGTTCTTAATGTTCTTGTTGACAAGCATGCCTGCATTGATATGTTGTCCTGCCCCCGCTTAGTAAGCATAGCCTCGTCTTTAGGGGGGGGGGGGGTTTCACCGCGCTTTCCCATCGACCTCACAGAGACCTCCCAAGCCGGTGTCCCTGTCCCTGTTTAGCAGTTCTTGGGGGGGAATTTGCGTTCCACGTTGGATGGTGAGTAGCCCTTTTTCTGATCTTTTTTTTTAGGGGTTCCCCCCATAGCACCTTAGCGCCTCCGCCCGGAGGCAGAGGGAAGGCGCGGTCCTTGGGGGCCGGGCGGCGACCACCCGGTATATTCTTTATTTTTTGCCTTCAAAATAGCGTGTTTTGGACAAAAGTGCCTGGGGGCCCCCTCTCCTCCAAGCGTGATTTTGGGTTGGGGTTGCCCCCACATGCCCCAAGGTGGTACCCGGGTTACTTTGTTACCGGTAGCAGGGACACCTTGACCTGCCATGGGAAACAAGGGGGAAGGATAGAGAAACAGTGTACAGAAATCGAAAAGAGCTGACAAAAAATAATAAGAAAGATCCAGATTGTAAAAGGCTCACCAAACAAAAAAGGAAAAGAGTCAAACACCCAGGAAAAGAAGGGAATTGCCTAACAGAAAAGAAGGAAATCGTTGGGAGATGGACGGGTTCTTTCCAACTCTACAATCATCAGACCTAGGCGACCCCAGCGTACTTCAACCAACCCCATCGAATAAAGACAACTTTTCCCCAAATTCTCGCGAGGAAAATAGAAGTAACAAATTTGATCGCGAAAAAGGAAAAAAACAGCAGAATGACAAATCCAGCAGAGTATCCAACACGGGGGAGAAGCAGTGGGCAGCATCCTTCAAGTATCTGCAACAAGATCGGCAGACCGGGGAGTGGCCCACACCTGACCCAATCACTCATCATCACTCTCCCCCAAAAAAGGAAATCTCCAAAAGAGTGCCAAAAATACAGGGCAATCACCTCTAAGTATGCCCTTTAAAGTCATGCTGAAAGTGATCCCGAAAAGGCCCTGCCCAACAAGAAGTCCGGAATGATCACTCAACAGGGGCGGACTATGAGACCCAGACCACGGGAAAAAAAGAGGAAAATCAGTGGTAGGGCACGTAACCCTCAAAGGATTGCAAAAACCATCCTGCAAAAGGAACATCCCGGGGAAGAGAAAAACGGGGGCAGACAGAGGAGAAAGTGGGCCGACAAATCCTGATTGGACAGGGGAGACTTCAGTGTCACCCGGGACTCCCCCGACCCCCGCTAAGTGGGCCCGCTGGCCACCCTTCGCCCCCATGCAGCGCCCCCACGACCCTGGGGGGTTACGGGACATGAACAGGAACTGAACTTTTTGGCTTTTTATCAGCTTCGCGCAGGGTAGTGTTTTAAAACATCAACTTCGCAGCAGGATAGCTGTTTTAAAAAACAAATTCAGCAGCAGGGTACTGTTTTAAAAAATAGCTTCAGTGTAAGAAGGTTGTTTTTAATCAATTTTGCGGCAGGACGTTTTTAAAAAAATTTTTCTACAATGCTGTAACCGAGTGTGGCCAAAGGACAGTCAGGTGGCGAGGGAAAAAAAAACCCTTACTATAATACTATCCAACTTGAAAGTTCTGCACCCAGCCTTTTCAGGGTCAAGAGACAGCTTTTTTAGCCAAGGAAGCCTAGTTAAACCCAAATAGGGGGGAAAAAAAAAAAAAAAAAAGGGAAAAAAAAAAAAAACAAAAAAACCTTTTTTTTCCTTCCTTTTTCCTCCTTTAGGGGGGGGCTTTGTTGAGCAGGGGGGAGTGAGTTTTGGATTTTTTTTTGCTTTTTTTTACAATTGTTTTTTGTTTGTTTGGTTGGGGTTTTAAAAGAAGGAGATTTTTCGGGGGTGACTGGGGAGTCTGGGAGGAGTTTTTTTTTTGCCCTTTTTCCTTGGTTTTTAATTTTTTTTTTAAATAAAAATTTTTTCTTTTTTTTAAGGGGGTTACGGATGTCGGGAGTCTTGACTTTACTTTGATTTTAAAATTTTCTTGTTAATGGTGACTGTTGACGTGTCATCTGAAAAGGTTTCTTGTTAACTGTGTGACTGTTGACGTGTTATCTGTAAAGGTTTCTTTTAAAAATGGTGACTGTTAGTGTTTATCTGTAAGGTTTTCTGTTTGTTATCTGTTTTTTTGATGTTGAGGTTATCTTAAAAAGGTTTTCTTTTTTGTTAATGTGTGACTGATACGTGTTCTCGTCAGGTTTTTTTTTTTTGTTTAAATGTTGCGGTTGACGTTTCATCTGTAAAGGTTTTCTTGTTTTTTTAACTGTTGACTGTTGACATGTTCATCGTAAAAGGGTTTTCTTGTTAACTGTGTGAGTTTACGGTTCATCTGTAAAGGTTTTCTTGTTATTAACGGTGACTGTTGACGTGTTCATTGTAACAGTTTTCTTTTTAAAATGTGTGATGTTGACGTGTTCATCTGTAAAGGTTTTTTTTTTGTTAACTGTGTGACGTTGACGGTTCATTGTAAAGGGCTTTCTTGTTTGTTAACGGTTATGTTGACGTTTCATCTGTAAAGGTTTTTTTGTTTTTAACTGTGTACTGTTGACGTGTTCTTTGTAAAGGTTTTTTGTTTCTTAACTTGTGACTGTTGCGTGTTATCTGTACGGTTTTTCTGTTGTTAAACTGTGTGATGTTGACGGTTATCTGTAAAGGTTTTCTTTTTTAAATGTGTGACTTTTTGACGTGTTCATCTGAAAAGGGTTTTTCTTGTTAACTTGTGACTGTTGTGTTTTCTTCTGAAAAGGTTTTTTTTTAACGTTTGACTTTGACGTTCATCTGTAAAGGGTTTTTCTTGTTTGTTATCTGTGTGGTGTTGACGTGTCATTTGTGATTTGGTTTAAACTAATTTTCTTAGTCAAAACTACACAACACATACATAAAGTTGAGTACAAAAAAAGAGTAGTGGTGACAGCCCTTTTAAAAGGGGTGGTACGCGCAATTCGGCAGAGCTTACTAACACCCCATATGTGGGCAAAGTTAGAGCCAAGCACATGTAAATTACCCATGAAACATCGGAAAAGAAAAACATCAACAAGAATAAAATCAAATAAAAAAAAAAGGAAATGAAAAACAGAAAAAAATACAGGGGTTTGATGATCAAGAAGGAAGAACCCGAAAAACGCAAAAAACAACAACAACAACAACAACAACAAGAAGCGTGGGAGGTGACACCAGGAAAAAAAGATACAATGTAGATCCTTTTGTCTTTTTTGACACTGTTCTACCTTGAAATGGCAGACAACTCTCTCTGTCTCTCTGTCTCTGTGTTGTGTCCTCTCTCTCTTCTCTCTCTCTCTCTCTCTCTCTCTCTCTTCTCTTCTCCCCCTCCCCCTCTCTCTCTCTTCGTGTGTGTTTCCGGTGTGTCCCCGGTGCGTGTACACTTTCAGGTGCCTTGTGGTGTGAATAATTTCGTGACGGTATTGAATTTGGGAGGTAAGGAAAACACCGTTCAAGTAAAGTCGGGACAGTAAAGAAGCCCCTGTTTCTCTGCACCCTTTTGGCGGCAAAATAAAAACCCCAAAGTGCAAAAAGTGTCATGATTGTTGCATTTAAACATTAGGATTTATCAGATGTAAAATTATTATCAAAATAATTATGGCGTGTTATAAAACGTAATGTTACAAATAATTATGTGAAACCATTATCAAAATGTGGGCATATTATAAAATGTAGGAATGTTATAAAGACGTCGGCGTTGCATAAATTGTAAGAAATATAAAAGCTGTGGATATGTCATAAAGTGTAAAACTGTTATACAAACTGTAAGAACGTTATCACGGCTGTTTTGTGGGTGGTGTTCAATAATTCTGTTTAAATAGAAGAAGAAGTGGAACAAGAAGAAAAAGAAGAAGAACAACAAGAACAAGAAGTACAAGAACGAAAAAAAGAAAGAAAGAAAAAAACAAAAAAACACACACACCACCCCAACACCACAACACAACCACACACCACAAAAAAACACACCCAAAACACACACACCCCCAAAACCCCAACAACACAAAACAACACACACACCACAAAAAACCCAAAACCCACCCCACACCACAACACACACACACCATTCATGTAGTGGTGTGTGTTTTGGTGTGGTGGGGTTTTGGGTTTTGGTGGTGTGTGTGTTTTTTTTTGGAACTTAAACCTAGTTTGATGTTTAAGGTTGGTTTATTTCTTACAAAATTTTTTGATATCAAAGAAAGGGTTACCTTACATGAAAGTTATGTTTAATGTTTTCCCTATGGGCCATTGGCCTGCAAAAACTGAATTAAAATTATTGTTTTTGTTATTGTAACACACACACCACATTTTTTTTTAAGTTTTTTGAATTTTTTTAAAACTGTAATGTTTAATGTGTTTTGGGTTTTTTTTTTTGTTTTTAATACCAATAGCATGTTTTGTTTTTCCCTTTGTTTGATTTGTATATTTTTTATCTAGATTGGGTTTTTTTTATTCTATTCTGCATATACATTATCTTTTTTCTCGCTTTTTTTTTTTTTAGTAAGGGCTTGATGAAAAAAAGCAAATGATGCTTATTAAATGTACCATCTGAAAATAAAAGTTTTTACTTTACTTGATTAAATAAAAATTTGACTGACTTGCCACACCCACCCAACACACACACACATCCATACCCCCACTACACAAAATACACTACACCCCACCACAACACAAAAATTCCAATTGTAATCTCTTATTCTTTCACGTTTAGACACTGTAATTCTCTTTTAGTGGCCCCACCAGACATCTATCCACTTCTTCAAAACCTTTTCAAACTCTGCAGCTCGATGGTCCTAAGAAAGAAAAAAACTAAAACCCTCATCCCCTTTTTGCGATCTCTTCACTGGCTGCCTGTTTTCACAAAAACCGAGATAAAATCAAAACCCTCTGTTTAAAAAGTCTCCACAAATCTGTACCCCCTTATCTCTGTAACTGTTTTCACTGTAACTCCTCCGTTCCCTTTGTTTGCCCCAGGACTTTGTGCTTTCGAACACCCAGATTCAAAAAACACTGTTGGGCCGTCGCTCCTTCTCGTTTTTGGGGCCATCCCCCTGGGAAAGACCCCCTCTTTTATTCGACAAAAGCCTTCATTGTACCTTCAAAACCCGCCCCAAAACACACTTTTTCCCTACCTGAACTTTTTCCCCCCAAATATCTGCCTAATTTTAACAGCATCTTTTCCCTTCTAAGTGTTGTTCCCAGCGTGTGTGTGTGTGTGTGTGTTGTGTGTGTGTTTTTTGGGGTGTGTGGTGGTGTGTGTGTGTGTGTTGGTGGGGGTTTTTTTGTGTGCGTGAGGTGCGCGCGCTATGGATTTAAATCTATTGTTCATTATGTTTTTAAAGGGGAGTTGATGGCCGTAAATGATTTTAGTGCAAGGCTTCGATTTTTTTTTTTACAAGTTTCAGGCTATTAAATTTCCATATATTATTATTTTATTAAATTTTTTTTTTTATTTTATTATTATTATTATTATTATTTTATTATTATTTTATTATTTCATTATTAAAACACCCAACACCACACCCAACACAACAAAACACACACTCACCACCCCACCCCCCCCCACCACAAAAACACCAACCACAAAAAAACCCCAAAACCACACCACCCCACACCACACCACACCACACCCCACCAACCTCAAACACCAACCACACCCCAACACAACACACCCCCCACCCAACACCAAAAAACCACAATACCCCACAAAACAAACCACCACACCACCCACAACACACCTAACCAACACCCACAACAACCACCCCCCGAACACCCACCACTGCCACATACACCCACCCACCCCACCACACCAAACACAACACACACACCACCCCCCACCACACCACAATACAAAAACCAAAACACACACAACCACCCCCACCACCTCCCACCAAGCCACAACACCAAAAACCCACAAAACAAACAAAAACACCCCACCCCCCAAAACCCCACCACACCACACCACACACCACAATACAAACCAAACACAACAACACAACACCACCCACCACATACCCCCAAGCCACAACCACAAACACACCCAAAACAAACAAACACACACCACCCCCCCACAAAAACCACACCACACACCCAATACAACACAACCAACACACCCCACAACCCCACCACTAAACCAAACCACCACCACCCCACCAAACCAAAACCCCCACCCAACAAACAACACAACAAAACCCCAAAAACAACAAAAACACACAACCCCAACCACACCAACCCCAACAAACACACCACAACCAAACCAACACAAAACAAAAAACAAACACCAAAAAACCCCCAACACCACCCACAAAAACACACACCACCACCACCACCACCACCACACCCAAACCCCCAAACCCCTTTAAACAAAATTTAAAAAACAAACCTTTTTTTAAAAACCAACAAAAAGAAAAATATTTTTACACAATTCCCATCTTTTTAATTATTTTTTTTACCTCATGGAATAGTGAGTGAAAAAGAGTAAAATATAAAAACCCCCCCAATAAAAAAGAGCTGTCAAAATAATCCGATTGAGTCCTAATACATCGCCCACCAACAATAAAAAAATTATATAGTCTCCCCACTCAAAGGCAGTTGCTTTTTCAACAGGGTCTATGTTGTCAGTATTTAAAACCGGAAAACCCCCAAAAAGAAAAATTGTAAAAAATTTTTGCCGTTATAAAGCAAGCTACTTGATGTTTTTCCCAAAGTCCAATAAAAATCTCTATATTCAAGCCTTTTATTCGGGAAGAACGTGTGGAATGTCTACCCTCTTTTTAAAAAATCAGCCCTTTCAAAAACAAACTTTCAAGAACTTTGAAGAAACTCTGACGGAAAAACGTAAAAGCCCACTTTATACCGAGTTATCTTGCATCGGGTACTTTTTTGTCATTCCTACCTTTGTTATTTTATTTTTCTTCTTTGTTGTATGACTTGAGCTTAGTTATACTGTTTTGGGTTTTTGGTTTTATTTTGTTTTGGGGTTTTGTTTTTTTGGTTATTGTTTTTGTTTAGTTTTTTTTTTTGGGGGGGGGGTTTTTTTGTTTATTTTCTTAATTTTTTGTATCCCTTTGGGCTATGAAATACTGTCTTGTTTTGCTTTATATGTTTGTTGTCTGGATTTATATATTTTAAAAAATCTTCATAGATTTTTGTATTGAAATGTGGAAATTGTATTTTGATTGCTTTAATATTTTCAATTTTCTGATTTTCTTTTTTTTTTTGAGGGCAGGGTAAAAAAAAGTTGTACAAACTTAATTTCTTTACCTCAATAAAGAAATTTTTAACTTGACTTGACACCACAACACAAAATACCCACCTTACCCCACACACACACAACACACCACACAACACAACACACCACCCCCACACCACCCACCACCCACCACACTACACCCCCCACAATACACCCCACCCCACAAAACACACACACACAAAAACTTTATCCTGATAAAATTAATCAGTGTGACGAGTTTTTGTATTTCGATTCCATAAAGGAACAATCTGCTTTCCCAGGAACAAGGATCTCTCCCCCTGTTTAAATGACGATGCCTGAAGGCACAAGCATGTCCCCCAAAAACCGCACGTGTGGGTGCCGCTCTCCTGCCGCTGCAGTCAGCGTCTACGATGAAATGCCCGGGTTGGGGGGCTGTCCACACAGAGCAAAACTGATACGAGTTAAAAATTTTGGGAATTTTAAAAGGGGTATTATGATAAGTTCTCAGCCTACAATGCAATAAGATAAAGGGGCGTTCACCAGGGGGGGGTGCTGAGCCCCTCCCCGGCCCCCCCCCCCCCCCTTTTTGATTTTTTGTTTTTCAGGGGCCCTCTTTTTTGGGGGGAAACCAAGACAAGAAAAAATTTTAAAAATTTTTTATTGAAAATAAAGCCTTTTTTTTTTTCCCCCGGCCCCCCAAAACCAAAAAATAACCCCCCAATTTAAAAAAACATGGGGAAATAACCCTTTTTAAAAAAGCCCCCCCAACCCCCCCCCCCCCCCCCCCCCGAAAACAAATAATAAAAGAAAACCCCAAAAAAAACCCCCCAAAAAACCCCCCCCCCCCCCCCCACCCCCCCCCCCAAAACCCCCCCCCCCAAAAAAAACCAAACCACAAAGAAGAAAAAGAACCAAAGAGAAAAGAACCCAACCAACAAAACCCAAAACCAGAGAATAACAACCAAACTTAAAACCCCATAAGAGAGAGAGAGAGGGAGAGAGGAGGGGGGAGAGAGAGAGAGAGAGAGAAGAGAGAGAGAGAGAGAGGGGGAGGAGAGAGAGACAGCAACAGAGAGCAAGACAGAGAGAGGGGAGGGGAAGAGAGAGACGCAGAGACAGAGACATAAGAGAGGAGAGAGACAGAGAGAGATCATTCAGTGTAAGAATGGCTAAGATTACAGCAGCGTGTATCTGCGGTGGCTAATCCTTGGATTAATCCTTAATCCACTCCCCGCTCATGGCCCTCGCCAAGGTTGCCACCACCCCAGAAAACCTAATGCGCTTACTGCTAAGTACCCTCCCCCCCCCCCCTGCCCTGCCCTCTCTCCCCACCTTCTGTCACTCCTTTCTCTGTCCCCCTGTCCTTTGTCTGTCTGTAGCCAAGGCCAGGGCCCGCGGTGTGTGTGTGTGTGTGTGTGTGTGTGTTGTGGTGTGTGTTTGTGGTGTGTGTGTGTGTGTGTGTGTGTGTGTGTGGTGTGTGTGTGTGTGTTGTGTGGGGTGTTGTGTGTGTTTTGTGTGTGTGTGGGGTGTGTGTGTTGTGTGTGTGTGTGGTGTGTGGGGTTGTTGTTGTGTGTCTGTGTTCGTGTGTGTGTATGTGTGTGTTTTTTGGCAGTGAGTGAGGTGTGGTGAGTGGCAGTGGTGGTCAGGGCAGAAACAGCCAGCAATGGGAGAGGCATCCGGGCACAGAGACAGAGACAGAGACAGAGAGGGCTGTACTCAGGGCTTCGCATTCTAATGACTTATATCAACAGATGACAGAGGTCGAGAGGACAGAGAGAGAGACTGACGCATAGAGAAACAAACAGAATGCGAACTATTGTCCAGCTGTGAGAGGTCAGTATTGTATTGTTTTGTTATGTATTGTGTTGTATTGTGTTGTATTGTATTTTATTGTATACCACTTTAAGTCATGGCAGATTTCTCTGCGTGAATTCAGGATGCTCTCCCCAGGGAGAACGCGTCGCCACAACAGCAGCGTCACCCATTACTTTTGTTCTTTTCCTGTCTGTGTAATGTACTTGGTTTCCTATCAGAGTGGCTTTTTTTCTACAGAATTGTGCCAGGGACAACCCTCTTGTTGCCGTGGGTTCTTTTACGTGCATTAAATGAGTATTGCCCACGGGACCTCGGTTTATCATCTCATCCGAAAGACTAGCTCCCAGACTCACGGTCTAGTGGATGGGGACAAGTTTCGGGCGCAAACGGGGATCAAACCACCACACCCATGAAACCCGGCCTTTCTCTTTCTAGGCAGGTGCGTTGCCTCTCGACCACCGATCCTCCCTTGTGTCAGTGTCACGTCCTGAAGGCTGCTGTCATGTCACTAACACATGTTACACTCGGTGTCATGTCAAGTAATTAAGGTGTGTCATGTCAATACCGTGTCATGTCAGGTCATTATGGAGTGCCATGTTACTGTCACATGCCGCTGTCCTGCCATGATCACTGTTGTTACCTGTGGTGTGCCATGTCACCGTCACTATTGTATGTCGCCAATATTGTGCGTTGTGGTTTTCACATTATTATAATAATATTTTTTTTTTTTTTTTTTATTATTATTATTATTATTATCATCATCATCATCATCATCATCATCATCATCATCATCATCATAGGCAGTGTCATTTTTACAGCATGACACTGAGCCATGCTGCGACTCTCATAATGATGACACGAGTGAATCTCGCTGCCATTGCCAAACACGTGGCTGACCTCAGTGGTTGACAGCAGTGGCGTGGTTAACCGTCGGCGCCCTCTTTTCCCACAGTTGACCCCCTCCTTACTCAGGACGAGGTCAGGGGGGGTATCATTATGTTCTTTCTTTTCTCTGTGCAGCTGACCTTTAGCATTCTTTTCAAAAGCACCACACCTCATTTTTTTCTTCTTTTTTCCATTTCATACCACTTTAAGTCACGGCAGATTTCTCTGTGTGAAATTTGGGCTGTTCTTCCCGGGGAGAGCGCGTCGCCAAAAGAGCAGCGCCACCCACTATTTTTTTTGTTTTTCCTGTCTTCAACTGTATTTGTTTCCCTATTAGAGCGGCTTTTTCCACTAATTTTTTTTTACCAGGGACAACTCTCTTGTTGCCGTGAGTTCTTTTACGTGCGCTAAATAATTTTGTATAACACACGGGACCTCGGTTTGTCGTCTCATCCGAAAGACTAGCACCCAGACCAACACTCATGGTCTAATGGACGGGGGAAACGTTTCGGCACTAAACGGGGATCAAACCACCGCGCACTTCTGACCCGGACTTTTCGCTTTCTAGGCAGGTGCGTTACCTCTAGAACCCTCAGCGGCTTTGACTCTGTTCCCATCGTCTTCTCTTTGTGTCCAGGATTCCCAGCCATTCCAACGTTTCTTCAAGTTAGAGCGTCAAAACATCTACCTGGCCTGTATTGCTGTTTGGGTCAGAAGCCTGGACACTGGACATTGGAGAGACAAAAATAAACGCAGCCGAATTAATGTGGTTGTACAGACGATTTCTCAGAGTCAAACGGTCCGACAGGAGAACAAAGGAAAGCCTTGTTGATGGATTCTTAGAGCAAGGACAAATGCTAGCTAAACTAGATGAGCTCATACTGAGGTCAGTGACACGCAAACAGATCTAATGAGGGAACATCTCCAAGGCGAGGTGGAGGGCAGCAGGGAAAGAGGCAGGCCACCAGCATCCCATCCTACTCTGCCGACATCACGGAGGTCAGAGGTCTGCCGGAGATGGCACACCCTGGCTGCATTCCGTGGAGCTCCTGCCTTCCATAGCGGGGATGGAGACAGTTCACTGACGCCAGACTGCATGGTGACCAATGGTGGTGAGGAGGAGGAGGTCATGGCCATGCTATGCAAGTGCTTCAGCTTGGAGAAAGGGCTGTACTCTACGCTGCCTAACCTGACACTGCCAGACCCCAAGAGAGACGAACACATGCAGGGTTGTTCAAGTAATTTGTGCAACTCTAAAAGCCGCATCCATATTTGGATGCTTTCCGTAGAAGCCGGCCGGAGTCTATCAAAACCATAAATTGTGACTAATGGGATTTGAACCAATGCCCTCCAAGCCAGGACCCCCTAGGGCTAGTCACTAGGCCACGACAGCTGGTAGAGATAAGAAAATTAATGTAACTCCTGATGAAGTCAGCCATTTTACCACATACATGATAGAGCTAAGACATTTCTCTTGTCGGTGAAGTGAGAACACTTGTAGCTGTTATGGGTTAGAAATGTTTACAAGTGAAAGCTAGACTTTGTACCCTTCACTTGATGTCCCCCCACTCACACTGGTCAAGTCAAGTCAAGTCAAGTCCCATTTTTATTTCCAGATGGTACATTGAATAAACAATGCATTTGCTTTTTTTCATCAAGCCATCTATCTAAGAACACATTTCTTAATGATTATACTGAAATACTACATTATTGCAACCTTTGCCAATAAACTGAACCAGTAAAAGAGGAAAGTTGATAAAAATGATACATTGGAAAATACAAATTACACACATATACATGCACACGTTCACATATACTCATAATAATAATAATAATAATAATAATAATATATGGAATTTATATAGCGCTGAATCTTGTAAAAGACAAACAAATCGAAGCGCTTGCACTCAATCATTTACAGGCATGCAACTCTCCTTAAACATAATGAAAATCAGATTTCAAATCCATGCGCGCGCAGTATGCACGCATGCACACACACACACACACACACACACACACACACACACACACACACACACACACACACCACACACACACACACACACACACACACACACACACACACACACACACACTCGGAACAACACTTAGAAGGTGGAAGACGCTGTTGAAAATTACGGACAGATATTTGGGGGGAAAGTCTCAGGTAGGAAATAAGTGTGTTTTGAGGCTGGATTTGAAGGTATCAAGTGAAGGCTTTTGTCGAAGTGAAAGAGGGAGGTCATTCCAGATGGATGGACCAGAAACAGAGAAGGAGCGACGGCCAACAGTGGTTTGTTTGAATCTGGGTGTTCGAAAGCACAAAGTATCTGCGGCTGAACGAAGGGAACGGGATGGAGTGTACAGATGAAGACAGTTACAGAGATAAGAGGGTGCAGATTTGTGGAGACATTTGAAACAGAGGGTATTGATTTTATACTCCAGTCTTTGTGAGACAGGCAGCCAGTGAAGAGATCGCAGAAGAGGATTGATGTGTTCAGATTTTTTCTTTCTTAGGACCAGTCGAGCTGCAGAGTTGTGTATGCGTTGAAGAGAGTGGATAGATGATGCTGGTAGGCCAGCCAAAAGAAAATTACAGTAGTCTAAACGTGAAAGAATGAGAGATGTGACGAGCTTGGAAGTTGCATCAGTGGACAGATACTTGCGAATCCCGCTTATGCGCCGTAATTGATAGTAGCAAGACTGGCAGGTCTGGGTGATGAATTTTTTCATAGAGAGTGTGTTGTCAAGAACTACTCCTAAATACTTCACAGAGTTGGACAAAGGAACTGACGTATTGCCGAATTCTAGTGAAGTTTTTGCGATAGAGGAAAGTTTATGTTGGGTCCCTATGAGCATGGCTTCGGTTTTATCGGCATTAAGTTGTAACTTGTTCTGAGTCATCCAGTTTTGAATGTCTTGAAGGCAGTAGGACATATTTGTCAGGAGGGAAGGCAAGTTTTCAACAGTATCACTGCACTGAAGCTGAGTATCATCGGCATAGAAATGATGATCAATATGGTGGTTGTTTATTATATGTGAGAGTGGAGGCAGTGTAGAGAGTAAAGAGAACAGGGCCCAGGACTGATCCCTGCGGGACTCCACATTCCATTTTGACAGGTTTTGATTGAATTTTGTTTACAACAACTTTCTGGAAACCTGTCTGTGAGGTTGAAGTAAACCAGGTGAGGGCTGTGCCGTTAATACCAAACGTATTTTGGAGGCGAGAAAGAAGAATTGAGTGATCTATGGTATCAAAGGCTGCAGATAAGTCAAGAAGAGTGAGGAGGGAGATTTTTCCTGCGTCAGAAGCAAGTAGAAGTGTATCTAAAGTGTGGACTAGGGTGGTTTCGGTGCTGTGGTTGGGGCGATAGGCAGATTGAAAAGTGGGAAGGAGATCATTGGAATGAAGGTGACTGTTGAGCTGTTTGAGAACGACTTTTTCTAGTACTTTAGAGACAAAGGGTAAGTTTGGGACAGGCCTATAATTCTTCAGAATGTTGGGATCGAGGTCGTGCTTTTTCAGTAGAGGTGTGACTATTGCTGTTTTCTTCTTCTTCTTCTTCTTCTTCTTCTTCTTCCTTTCTTCTTCTTCTTCTTCTTCTTCTTTCTTCTTCTTCTTCTTCTTCTTCTTCTTCTTCCTTTTTTTGTCATGTTTCTCCCAGGGGAGGTTTGAAATTGATGAGCCTTCTCCATCTCTCTCTGTTTTGAGCTTCCTCCTTATTTATGCCCCTTTCTTTAAGATCATCTGCAATACAGGCTGCCCAGGTTTTGCTAGGTCTTCTCTTTGGTATCTTTCCATCCACTACAAAGTTCATTGCCCTTTGTATGATGTGGTGGTCTGCTTTCGTTGAACGTGCCCAAACCAGCGCAGTCTATTGCTACTAGCTACAGATTTCAGATCATCAACTTTGCACATTCTCCATAGTTCTTCATTCGTGATCCTGTCTTCCCATTTGATCCTTGTCATGTAGCGTAGCATTCGGTTTTCACAGCTCTTCAACAAACGTCCGACGGTTTTTGTGAAAACCCACGTCTCCGAACCATACAGGAGAACAGGTCTGATGGAGGCCTTATGTATCAGACAGCGTTTCTCCAGTGGGATTTTCTGATTTCAGAGCAGATTTGTCAATTCTTTCCATTTCTTCCAAGCACTCGCAATCCTGGTTCTGACAGCTAACTCAGATTTTGCTTCGCAGCTCATCATCTCTCCCAGGAAGCAGAATTCGTCTACCACTTCTATCTTCCCTTGTTCAAATTTTAGCTCCTCCTTTCCTGCATCGGTATTGTCTTCACCCTTCTTATTCATACAACTGGGGCAGACAAATACTCCGTCCTCCTTCTTCAGACTTTTGAGCTTTGAGCATCTTTTGTGCCACCAATATTGATAATTGATATTTTGAACATTTGATCGAATTGTTCCCTACACCTTTGTGGCAGACACCACACGGGTATTTGCCTTGCTCTCTATGTGTTCTGCGGTCTTTTCCAACTGTCATTGAATTGGTCTTGTCAACATTTACCTTCATTCCTCTACATTGTGCAGAGTTATATTGCCAGTTCGACATTTTTCAGAGTTATTGACAGTTTGACATTGTGCACAGTTATATTGGCAGCTTTACATTGTTCAGAGTTATTGACAGTTTGACATTGTGCACAGTTATAAATTATTGTCAGTTTGACATTGTGCACAGTTATATTGTCAGTTTGACATTGTTCACAGTTATATTGACAGTTTGTCATTGTGCATAGTAATATTGACAGTTTGAAATTGTTCAGAGTTACTGACAATTTCAGATTGTTCATAGTTTTATTTACAGTTTGACAATGTGCACAGTTATATTGACAGTTTGATATTGTGCACAGTTATACTGACAGTTTGTCATTGTTCAGTGTTATTGACAGACTGATATTGTGCACAGTTATATTGACAGTTTGACATTGTGCACAGTTATATTGACAGTCTGATATTGTTCAGTGCTGTTGACAGTCTGACATTGTGCACAGTTATATTGACAGTTTGTCATCTTTCAGTGTTATTGACAGTCTGATATTGTGCTTAGTTATATTGACAGTTTGACATTGTTCAGTGTTATTGACAGTTTGATATTGTTCAGTGTTATGGACAGTCTGACATTGTGCACAGTTATATTGACAGTTTGTCATCGTTCAGTGTTATTGACAGTTTGATATTGTTCAGTGTTATTGACAGTCTGATATTGTTCAGTATTATTGACAGTCTGATATTGTGCACAGTTATATTGACAGTCTGATATTTTGCACAGTTATATTGAAAGTCTGATTATGTGCACAGTTATATGGACAGTTTGTCATTGTTTATCGTTATATTGACAGTTTGTCATTGTGCACAGTTATATTGACAGTTTGTCATTGTGCACAGTTATATTGACAGTTTGCCATTGTGCACAGTTATATTGACAGTTTGCCATTGTGCACAGTTATATTGACAGTTTTTCATTGTTTATCGTTATATTGACAGTTTGACATTGTTTATCGTAATATTGACAGTTTGTCATTGTTTATCGTAATATTGACAGTTTGTCATTGTTTATCGTAATATTGACAGTTTGACATTGTGCACAGTTATATGGACAGTTTGTCATTGTGCACAGTTATATTGACAGTTTGTCATTGTGCACAGTTATATTGACAGTTTGTCATTGTTTATCGTTATATTGACAGTTTGTCATTGTTTATCGTAATATTGACAGTTTGACATTGTGCACAGTTATATGGACAGTTTGACATTGTGCACAGTAATATGGACAGTTTTTCATTGTTTATCGTTATATTGACAGTTTGACATTGTTCACAGGTATATTGACAGTTTTACATTGTGCACAGTTATATTGACAGTTTGTCATTGTGCACAGTTATATTGACAGTTTGTCATTGTGCACAGTTATATTGACAGTTTGTCATTGTGCACAGTTATATTGACAGTTTGTCATTGTTTATCGTTATATTGACAGTTTGTCATTGTTTATCGTAAAATTGACAGTTTGACATTGTTCACAGTTATATTGACAGTTTGACATTGTACATCGTTATATTTTACAGTTTGACATTGTGCACAGTTATATTGACAGTTTGACATTGTGCACAGTTATATAATTACAGTTTGGCATTGTGCATCGTTATATTTTACAGTTTGACATTGTTCAGAGTTATATTTACAGTTTGACATTGCTCAGAGTTATATTTACAGTTTGACATTATGTACTGCCATATTTTAGAATGTTCTCTATTGCGCACTTTTCTTGTTCATGTTTGTTTGTCATTTGAATAGTGTACTAGTCACTGTGCCCCTATCGATTTAGAGCTGTTAGGTGGGTTTTTTTACGTTGTGCAACGGTAATTTCATAGCTTCCTCGATATTGTGCACCGTTATATTTAGCATTTGTATAAGATTGTGCAACTTTCAATTTAAATTTTGTTTATTGTAGTGCAGAGACGTAGCTAGCATTTGATCCAGATTGTGCAACGTTCTATTGATGTTAATGCAACATTAGACTATCCCCTTTTTAGATTTTCTTCAACATCAACGTGTGATCAGCATTGTACAGCTCTGTATTTGGACTTTGTTGAATATGAAGGTTTGATCAACATTGTACAGCTCTTTTTTATGTTTTCTTCAACATAAACGTGTGCTTAGTATTGTACAGCTCTGTATTTAGACTTTATACCACACGAAAGTTTTATCAACATTGTACAGCTCTGAATTTATGTTTTTTAATAATAAATAATAATAATAATAATAATAATAAAAAATTGATAATAATAATAAATGGAACTTATATAGCGCTATATCTTGCAAAGACAAATCAAAGCGCATGCATTCAACCCAATCTTACACAGTCATGCAATCAATGATAAATAATCAATAGTTTAAACAAACAGATATTTACAAACATGGTGCGCTGCAGACAAAATCTAGGAAATACAATTTCAATAGTCAAATATTTTTTAAAAGCACACACACACACTCACACGATCGTATACTTCAGCAGGGTGATAGGGCATGGGTTAGTGAAGGTGGGATAGCTCTGATATGAAACAGGAGGGGGGAAAACTTAGGTTTGAAATAAATATGTCTTGAGGCATGATTTAAAAGTGTCATAACTAGGTTTCTGGCGAAGAGAGAGAGGGAGCTCGTTCCAGGTCGATGGACCCGAAATAGAGAAAGAGTGGCGGCCAACAGTGGATTGGTTGAATCTAGGTATTCGTAGGCACAAGGTATCTGCAGCAGAGCGGGAGGGAACGTGAAGGAGTGTACAGGCTAAGACATTCACAGAGGTAGGAGGGTGCAGTTTTGTGGAGACATTTGTAACAGAGGGTACTAATCTCATAATTTACTCTCTGTGGCACAGGCAGCCAGTGGAGAGATTGCAAGAGAGGGGTAATGTGCTCTATTTTTTTCTTTCTGAGAACTAGTCGAGCTGCGGAGTTTTGTATTACGTTGAAGGGAGTGGATAGATGATGCTGGCAGACCAGACAAAAGAGAATTGCAATAGTCCAGACGTGAAAGAATGAGAGAAGTGACAAGTTTAGCTGTTGCATTGGCGGACAGGTACTTTTGAATTGCACTAATACGCCGTAATTGATAGTAGCACGACTGACAGGTCTGGGTGATGAATTTTTGCATAGTGTGTTGTCGATAACGACACCTAAATACTTCACAGCAGTGGATAGAGGGACTGATGTATTGCCAAGTTCTATTGAAGCTGTTGTAATCGAAGAGAGTTCGTGTTTGGTCCCTTCGAGCATGGCTTCGGTTTTATCTGCATTTAGCTGTAATTTGCTCTGTGTCATCCAGTTTTGAATATCTTCAAAGCAGCGGGCCATATTTGCCAGGAGAGAAGGCAGATTTTCAGGAGTAACACTGCTTTGAATCTGAGAATCATCTGCATAAAAATGATGGTTGATTTGATGACGGTTTATTATGTGTGACAAAGGGGCAGTGTAAAGAGTGAAAAGAATAGGGCCTAGAACTGATCCCTGTGGGACTCCACATTCCAGTTTGGCAGGTATTGATTGAATCTTGTTTACTGCAACTGTCTGGAATCGGTCAGTAAGGTATGAATTAATCCAGGTGAGGGCTGTGCCAGTAACACCGAACGTTTTTTGAAGACGGGAGAGAAGAATTGAGTGGTCTAAAGTATCGAAGGCTGCTGATAAATCGAGTAGAGTGAGAAGGGAGATTTTCCCTGAGTCAGAAGCAAGTAGAAGTGTGTTTTAAGTGTGTACTAGGGTGGTTTCAGTGCTATGGTTGACGCTATAGGCAGACTGAAACTCAGGAAGAAGATTGTTGGAGAGAAGGTTGTTGCTGATCTGTTTGAGAACTACTTTTTCAAGGACTTTAGAAATAAAAGGTAGATTGGAAACAGGTCTATAATTCTTCAGAATGTTAGGGTCAAGGTCATGCTTTTTGAGTAGAGGTGTGACTATAGCAGTTTTGCGAGCTGATGGAACATTTCCTGAAATAAGAGATGAGTTTACTGTTTTCGTGATAGCGGGTATGAGTTGTGGTAGCCACTGTGTGAAAAGAGAAGAAGGTATGGGATCAAGATCACATGATTTTATAGTAATTTCTTTCAGAATTGTCATGATTTCTTTCTCACTTGTCGGATGAAAGAAACGGAGAGGAGTGCCAGAGAAGTGGGGATCAGGAAGTGTAGGCTGGAAAGGAATCTGATCCAGTTTGGAGGGAATGTTATAGACTTTTTCAGAGAAGAATGCAGAAAATATAGAAGGAAGTTCAGAGTGGTTGTGGATGGAAGGCAGAGGGCTTGCCTTCACAGATTCAAGAAGAGTAGATGTGAGGGAAAAGAGAGATTTCATAGACGTGGCATCGAGAACTTGAAAAGAGTAATACTTTGTTTTTTCTGAAAGAATTAAAGATTTGACTTTGTTTACTTGTTTTCGAAAGAGCTGCTTATCAATTTCCGTTTTTGATTTTCGCCACTGCTGCTCTAGTTGCCTGCGTTTGCACTTTGCTACCATGATGTCATGGGTGTACCATGGCGCACAGGGCCTATCAGGCAGGAGACGTTCAGTGGGAGGTGCACGCTCATCAAGCAGTTGGCTGAGAACATCATTGTAGTGTTTAGAGGGGTTATTGTTGTCAGAGGTTTGTGATAGGCGTTCAGCAGCTTGTGAAGAGAAAGTTTGAATGTCTATGGCCTTGAGGTTGCGACGGGTGACATACTTTTTTCTTTATGATAGGCTTTGCAATGTTTAGAAAGAAAAGAACAGCGGAATGATCAGAAAGTAGTTCATCAGTGATAGATACAGATGTGATCAGATCTTGGGAAACATCGGTAATTAGCCAGTCTGAAATATGTCCTGATCTGTGTGTTGCTTCGTTTATCAGCTGAGAAAGAGAGTGGTTTGACAAAGAAAGAGACAGACGTTTGACATCAGAAGAAGACTGGTTATCAAAATGGAAGTTAAAGTCACCGAGAATGATGAGCTTTCTGGGAGAGAGGCTGTAGTGATCCAGGAGTGACTGAAACTCTTGGTGGATAATGGAAGTTGACAGATTATTCTTACGGCTTGGAGGTGGACGGTAAAGACAGCAGAAAGTAATAGAGGGGCCAGGTATTCTTCAACATCAACGTGTGATAAAAAATAATAATAATAATAATAATAATAATAATAATAATAATAATAATGTATGGAATTTATATAGCGCTGAATCTTGTAAAACAAACAAATTGAAGCGTTCAATGATAAATTACTTCTACTACTATTAATATTAATATTCATAAATTAATATCATAATATTCATAAAATTAAAATTAATAATAATAATAATAATAATAATAATAATAATAATAAATTCCATATATTGTTTTTCAGTTATATTGTCCTCTTGGTGGAGAGATACTAAGGAGCTGTGTCTTCTTCCGTTCTTGTGGTGGTCAGTTCTTAGTCTTCCTTGTTTAACCCTTCGAATAAAACCAGGTTGAAGTTGGGCACACGAAGCGCGGTGGCATTGTTCAGTTGTTCTCTGACCTCTGCTCCATCTGTCACCAGACTCAAAGGACGAACCAGACCCAACATGGCGGCAGCTGTGCACATGGCCGAGTGACCCAGAAGCAGCAGGCACAGCGAGACAGCACCACGTGCAGTGACGTCAGCACGCAGTGCAAGGTCATCCCCACCACCACGTCCGCTCTGCGCCTGCGCGTCAGGGCCGACCACTCTACCCTCTTGGCAGCGGTTTCCGCGAAAGCTTGTAAGGCTGAGAGGTATTTGCTACAATCCGGCCAAGCTCTGTATTTATGTTTTCTTCAACATCAACGTGTGATCAACATTGTACAGCTCTGTATTTAGACTTTATTCCACGTGAAAGTTTGATCAACATTGTACATCAACGTGAGGAGAGATATGCCGCGTTAATTATTGCAATCGTTTCTGTCACCTTTGTTTTTGTATAGAGTGACGACGTTAGCATCCCTCATGTCTTGTGGTACTTCGCCTTCACTCCGGCAGAGGCAGAGGATTTCATGCAACTCGGTGATGAGTGTCTCTGTGCAGTACTTCAGTACTTCTGCGGGAATGCCGTCTTTCCCAGGTGCCTTGCCAGAGGCAAGAGAGTCCAGGGCTTTGCTGAGTTCATCTGTGGCTGGTTCTTTGTCAAGCTCTTCCAGTTCTGGTAGGCACTCTATGGCATTCAGGGCATCAAGTCAAGTCAAAAACACTTTAATTATCCCATGAAGGGCAATTACAATACTGACAGGCAGATTGATTCGCATCATAATATCAAAAGACACAAAAAAGCTACATTTTATATTGGTTAAAACATTCCAAAATGTTTTCAAATCAAAATGTCACAAACACACACACATACACACATTTTCGCGCGCGTGCGCACACACACACACACACACACACACACACCACACACACACACACACACACGTACGCACGTACACACGCACACATACCAATTGGGAACATAATGTTATAAAAAAAATGACTAGAAGACATAAAAACGCATTATTTACTCACGTACTTACACAACACGTACACACGCACGTAAGTGCGTACGCAAACACACCCACGCACACCCACACCATACACCAATGTATGAATTCAATGTTTTAAAGACCATTGACTAGAAGACAAACTTATTTCACACACACACACACACACACACACACACACACACACACATCACACACACTCACACACACACATTTGTATTGACTACACTCAACTATGATAATCGGGCAAGTAATTCAGAGAAATGTAAAAACTAGGTAGTCAATATCATTGTGAATTTAGAATTCGAATGCTTACTGGCACAAAAGAATTTCCTTTTCTTTTTGTTTTGCTGATGGGGCACTGAAAACGGTGTTCCGAAGGCAACAACTGAAATTCTGGAAACAAAGCATGGGAGCGATTGGCCAAAATGGCAGTGGCTTTGCGTACAAGCTGCTGATTGCAGAACGACCTGAGTTCTCTTTGTTCTTCTCCAATTATATTTGAGCAGATTCTTACAATTCTCTGCAGGCGTTCTTGTTTTTAACACTAAGATTATTGTGCCAACAAATAAAAGCAAAACTTAGAACACTTTCTCTTTAAGACTTGTAAAACAAGGAAAGAATCTTTTTGTCTACAAAAAATTGAGTTCAGTTTCCTCAGAAAATACACACATTGTTGTTCCTTTTTGACAATAGCGTAAGTGTTAACGTCCCAATTTAACTTGTGGTCAAATACAGTTCCCAGATACTTACAAACGTTTTCAACTTCTTGATTATGGATAATAATATTCTTAGGAGTATGCCCTGATCTTCTGATGTCGATAGGTTTGGAAACATTTAGCTCCGGATAGGCCTCATCACACCAGTGTACGAACTCGGTGAGGGCTGGACCGTGGTCTAAGACTGATCCGGATAAGAGAGATAACAGAGCACTGTTATCTGCAAACTTTACCCGAAAGGAATTTCCATAGTTGCTTCTGCAATCATCTGTGTATAGAATGTACGAAGTGACGAGAGACGCAACCCTGTGGAGAACCAGTGCAGTTAAGTCTAACCCAGTTAGAGCCCCAAATCCTTGAAGCTGAAACAAGAAAAGCAATTAAGACCAGCCCAAAGTGCAAAGCGGCAGGCGATGACGGCATAACAACTGAAGCCATCCTTGTATGCGGAGAAACGGGAGTTAAGTGGCTCACCATCATCTTCCAGAAAGCATGGGAAGAAAGGAAAGTACCAATGGACTGGCAATAGTGGTGCCAATTTGGAAGAAGAAGGGCAGCAAGAGAGACTGCAGCACCTACAGAGGCATTTCACTTCTCAGCCATGTAGGGAAAATGTATGCAAGGATTCTGGAACAGCGCACAAGAGCCAAAGCAGAACACCTACTGAGCAATGCCCAGTTTGGCTTTCGGAAAGGAAGAGGGAGCACAGATGCCATTTTCGCACTCCGACAGCTGAGTGAAAGAGCCATCGATTACAACCAAGACCTGCATACAGTATTCGTTGATCAAGAAAAAGCTTTCGACCGAGTCAACAGAGACAAGCTCTGGAAGATCCTGGAGCAGTACAACGTGAAGGGGCAGTTGCTTGATAACATCAGAGCAATCTATGCCAACAGTATGAGCGCAGTCCGAACAGCCAGTGGAACATCGGACTGGTTCCCGGTTACATCAGGGTCAGGCAAGGCTGCGTACTCTCTCCCCTTCTCCTCGTAATCTAAATGGACCAGATTACAAAGGAAGCCAACCCAGATCTTGAGGCCCTGAACGAACTATTATTTGCTGACAACCAGTCCCTGATGAATCAGAACAAAGCAGCTCTTCAAGAACACACAGACCAACTCAATACAAGCTGCGAGAGGTATGACATGAAGATCAGTATCACCAAAACAGAAGTTATGTCTGTCAGCAGAAATCCAGGAAAGCTGGACATCAACATCAACGGCACCCAGCTGAAACAGACCAAAGAATTTAAATACCTTGGCAGCCTCTTCACTGAAGATGGACAATTGGACAGAGAGATAGAAACAAGATGCCAGAAAGCGAACGCAGTCAGTTACCAACTCGCCCCCCTTCTAAAACATTCCAGCATCCCAATGAGCACCAAGGCAAAACTCATCAACGCCATCTTCGTTCCAACACTCACATACCAGTGTCAGACATGGGCCCTAACAAAAGCCTTAGAGAGAAAATTGGTCACATGTGAAATGCGCTGCCTGAGAAAAGCTGTCAACATGACCAGACGCGACAAGATCAAGAATGAGGTGATCAGAGACATGGTCGGACTAACACCAATTCTCCACCATGTCGAACAACAAAGGATCAGGTGGTGTGGTCACCTCACTAGAATGCCGCCCAACCAACCAGCCCTACGGGCATACACCACCAAATACAATGGCTGGAAAGCCAGAAGTAGACCAAGGAGACGATGGAGCGACTCCGTGGCTGACACCCTGCCAGCCCATGACCTGTCACTCCATCAAGCCTCCCGCCGTGCTGCAGACAGACGTCTGTGTCTCCCCGCGACGCCGAAAGGCACCAGCGGCAGATGAAAGAAAGAAAGAAAGAGAAGAGGTTATCTCCTTAGTTGGAATGACACAGCTAACACAACATGAAATATGAGAACAAATAACATCAGTGAGCTCATACAGATCTGAACACACGTTATAAAACATATCCCAGTCAGTGCAATCAAAGCAGCCTTGCAGACTAGCTATACTATCAGCAGTCCATATTTTCGTGGTCCTGACTATGGGCTGAAGGCGCTGAAACACTGACTTGTACACAGGAGGCAAAGGCAACGATCTATAGGCGCCTGCTACAGTCCCTTAGCACACGTCTAGGGTCTTATTTCTTCGCGTAGGGCAGTGACTACAGTTTCCTTTGCATACAGCTCAGAGTAGTGTCATACCCAGCGCTCCATCTGTCGTTCTCTGCTTTGAATCACCCCCCCTGAAGCTGAGTTCAAAGGGACAGTTTTCTGTTGCCTTGGTTCCAGTGCCAGCTTGATGTCGTCACACATCGCCTTGATGTTGCCTGTGTCAGCTGCCATCTGATTTTTGGAGAAGAGCTGAAGCCAAGAGTCGTTGGCGCATTGTCTGGCACACTGCTGGACTTTGCTGCAAGCAGCACAGAGAACCGTGCAGGTCTTTTTGTAGACAGCATCTCTGAAGTGTTCCTATCATCCTTGGGCATTTTCAATGGGTGGTCCAGGGAGAGTATCCTCCAATACATGCGCAAACTCCTGCACTTGTGCTTGATCCCGTGTTTTGCTGGTGGCGATGCGAGGTCTGTCCTCCTTCCTTCCTCGTGCTGTGCAGTCTCTTCACAGGGAGCTTCTTATTTTCTGTGTCAGTGTACTATCTGAAGCTGACAGCTAACGTACATGACATTTTCTGTGTCAGTGTACTCACTGAAGCTGGAATGTAATATAATAATAACTATAATAATGTATGGAATTTATATATTTAATATCAATGACATTGTCTTATTCAGTCTCCTAACAGAAGCTGTGTTAGAGCAGTGACAGAATGGAAAACGGGTAATGTACATGACGTTGTCTTGTCAGTGTACTAACATAAGCTGACAGGCAATATACATGACGTTGTCTGTGTCAGTGCAGTGACAGACAGTGACGGCTAACGTACATGACATGACGTTTTCTGTATCAATGCAGTAATAGATGTTGACGTGGCATTTTGTCTGTCAGTGCAGTAACAAAAGCTGATACAGGTGATGTACATAGCATGACATTTTCTGTATCAGTGGTAGAAGTCGACAGATGATGACATGACATGACGTATTTTTGTGTCAGGTGGCTGGGAGTTGACATGACTAGGAAGGAGAAGTCAAGCACATTGAGGAGAGTCAGTGAGGTCACTGAACAAGAGGGCAGAGGGTACAGACCTTGAAGATAATTATAGAACACACAGTACAGACCTTAGAGATAATTATAGAACACACAGTACAGACCTTAGAGATAATTATAGAACACACAGTACAGACCTTGAAGATAATTATAGAACACACAGTACAGACCTTAGAGATAATTATAGAACACACAGTACAGAGCTTAGAGATAATTATAGAACACACAGTACAGACCTTGAAGATAATTATAGAACACACAGTACAGACCTTGAAGATAATTATAGAACACACAGTACAGACCTTGAAGATAATTATAGAACACACAGTACAGACCTTGAAGATAATTATAGAACACACAGTACAGACCTTGAAGATAATTATAGAACACACAGTACAGACCTTGAAGATAATTATAGAACACACAGTACAGACCTTGAAGATACAGAGCAGATAGCTCAGACAATGGGGAAAGGGAAGCATCTCTGAAGATACTAAAGAAACACACAGTACAGACCTGAAGATAATATAAACACACAGACACAGACCTTGACAGATAATTATAGAACACACAGTACAGACCTTGAAGATAATTATAGTACACGACGACAGACAGTACTTGAAGATACAGAGCAGATAGCTCAGACAATGGGGAAGCATAACTGAAGAACTGACGACAGACAGACAGACAGACAGACAGTCAGACAGACAGACAGACAGACAGACAGACAGACAGACAGACAGTCAGACAGTCAGACAGACAGACAGACAGTCAGACAGTCAGACAGTCAGACAGACAGACAGACGTCAGACAGACAGACAGACAGACAGACAGACAGTCAGACAGTCAGACAGACAGACAGACAGACAGTCAGACAGTCAGACAGACAGCATCAGACAGACAGTCAGACAGACAGCAGACAGTCAGAACAGTCAGACAGACAGACAGACAGACAGACAGTCAAGACAGTCATCAGTACAGACAGACAGACAGACAGACAGACAGTCAGACAGTCAGACAGTCAGACAGTCATCAGACAGACAGACAGACAGACAGACAGACAGACAGTCAGACAGTCAGACAGACAGACAGACAGTCAGACAGACAGACAGACAGAACAGACAGTCAGACAGTCAGACAGACAGACAGACAGCACAGACAGACAGTCAGACAGACAACAGACAGACAGACAGACAGACAGTCAGACAGACAGACAGACAGACAGACAGACAGTCAGACAGTCAGACAGTCATTCAGACAGACAGACAGACAGACAGTCAGACAGTCAGACAGACAGACAGACAGACAGACAGACAGACAGACAGACAGACAGACAGTCATTCAGACAGACAGACAGACAGACAGACAGACAGACAGACAGACAGTCAGACAGTCAGACAGTCATTCAGACAGACAGTCAGACAGACAGACAGTCAGACAGTCAGACAGTCAGACAGACAGACAGACAGTCAGACAGTCAGACAGTCAGACAGACAGTCAGACAGTCAGACAGTCAGACAGACAGACAGACAGACAGACAGTCATACAGACAGACAGACAGACAGACAGACAGACAGTCAGACAGACAGACAGTCAGACAGTCAGACAGTCAGACAGTCATTCAGACAGACAGACAGACAGACAGACAGTCAGACAGACAGACAGACAGACAGACAGACAGTCAGACAGTCAGACAGGCAGTCATTCAGACAGACAGACAGACAGACAGACAGTCAGACAGACAGACAGACAGTCAGCTGGCACGGAATCTTGGTGTCTACAGGTTCACAACAGTTAATATGACGTCACTGACCTCTCCTGTGATCTTCCCTCCTCGCCCCCCCTGTCACCAAGGTCACCCCACCCCCACCCCCACCCCCACCCCCAGCTGGCCTGGCGGGAGGTGCCCACACGAGCTGTGGCCATCAACCTTCTGACTCACAGCCTGACGTCACGACTTCGCCACCCAGCCTTGACGTCACTGCGGGGAAGGTGCCGGTCGGAAGATTCGCTCTGTCAGAGGAGGGCCTGGCCGGCTCCTGGATCCCCCTCCACGTCCCTCCCTCAGCAGTGCAGGGTCTCCGCAGGCCAGGGGGCAGAGGGCGGGAGGGGGAGGGAGGGGGAGGAGAGGGCCAGTGCTGGGGGTCCGACAGCGAGGACGAGGATGACGTCATCGCCCGCAGATGACAAACATCAGGGAGGAAGGAGCCAGGCTGTGACCCTGGATCACCAGGTCAAGGTCGTCAGGGAGCAGGGGACTCCTGTGCTCCAGGAACACGGCAGCGGCCACGTGACACCATCATCCGGCCTTGACCTTGTGAGTCATGAATGCGTCACATGGGTGAAAAGGTCGGGCATTTTTCAGCCCGCGGACAAGTACGCCAGAGGGCGCCAGAGGCTGTGGGGCGAGAGGTCGGGAGGCCGGCCCAGCCTGGGAGTGGAGTACCACACGGTGCGGCTTTCCTCGGGCACCCACACTCCCCGACACTCCCCACCGTCCAGCACCAAAAGCCGGAGGCCCCGCACGGAACTGAAGGTGTCCTGGAAGTCCAGCAGCGATGCCGGCCATCAGCAGAGCAGCAGCAGCCACAGCCTACAGCGCAGAGCGGCACGGCGGCCTCCAGCCGACACCACGGCTCCAGCAGCAGCAGCAGCAGGAAGCAGTGCCCCTGTGCGCATGCGCAGTGCCGGTCCTGCTGGCAGGGTCAGGAGCACTGCCCTCAAGGGATGTCGGGGGGGTGGCGGGCAGCACGTGGTGCCCTCTATCGGCCTGAAGTGGACACTGCCCTCGGCCCCTGCCTCAGGTCACACTGCCCCACACTGCTCCCCTTCCCCCTCCCCTTCCCCCTCCCCTTCCCTTTCCTCTTCCCGTTCCTCTTCACCTTTGTCCATCAAGTCCGCCACCGCTATCACCCCCACCACCACCGCCCCTCTCAACGTCCACAAGCCAGGTGTCTCTACGGTGTCGCAGCACCACCAGCGCCGCACGTCAATCAGCTTCCCACTGCCGGTGAAGCGACGGGCGTGCCCGCCTTGGAGGAATTGATGGACTCCAGGTGGCAGCAGTGGCACCCGTCTCTGAGGTAGGTCACTGTGACCGTGGCACCCGTCTCTGAGGTAGGTCACTGTGACCCAGAGTGGGGGAGCTGGACAGTACAGCTCTCACTGGCAGACACGATGACATCACCTGAAAGATGTCATCAGAAAATCGTCAGTTGAGAGACATAACCGAAAAAACCCACCTTCAAACCAAACTCATCTCCGAATCACCCCTTGAAAGACAGGTGAAAGGCATCAGTAGACAGACATTCTCAGAGATCTTCCTTCGCGAGATATAATCAGAGAGTCCTCAAAAGAAAGGCATATTCAGAAAGTTGTCACAGGAAAGGCATAAACAGACAGTCGTCACTGGAAAGTCATAATCAGTGAGCCACTACCAGAAAGATCACAACAGAGACTTATAACTGGAAAGATATCAGCAAGCCACCACAAGACATACTTTATCAGTCATCACTAGCATGCTTTATCAGAGCGTCATCAAAAGACATCACTAGACACACTTTATCAGTCATCGCTAGACATACTTTATCAGTCATCATTAGACATACTTCATCAATCATCATTAGACACTTTATAAGTCATCACTAGACATACTTTATCAGTCATAACTAGACATGCTTTATTAAAGAGCCATCACTTTATCAGAGTCATCATTAGACATACTTTATCAGAGTATCATCACTAGACATACTTTATCAGAGAGGCAGCACTAGACATACTTTATCAGTCATCACTAGACATACTTTATCAGTCATCACTACACATATTTTATCAGAGAGTCATCATGAGACGTACTTTATCAGAGAGTCATCACTAGACAAACCTTATCAGTGAGTCAGCACTAGACATACTTTATCAGTCATCAGCAGACATACTTTATCAGTCATCACTACACATATTTTATCAGAGAGTTATCATGAAACGTACTTTATCAGAGAGTCATCACTAGACAAACCTTATCAGAGAGTCATCACTAGACATATTTTATCAGTCATCACTAGATATACTTTATCAGTCATCATTAGACATACTTCCTCAATCATAACTAGACATACTTTATAAGTCATCGCTAGATATACTTTTATAGAGAGTAATCACAAGACATACTTTGTCAGTCATCAATAGACATACTTTATCAGACAGTCATCGCAAGACGTACTTTATCAGAGAGTCATCACTTTATCAGAGAGTCATCATTATACATACTTCATCAGAGAGTCAGCACTAGACATACTTTATCAGTCATCACTAAACATACTTTATTAGAGAGTCATCACTAGACGTACTCTATCAGAGAGTAACACTAGACATAATTTATCAGTCATCACTACATATACTTTATCAGAGAGTCATCACAAGACATAAATCATTAGAGAGTCATCACTAGACATACATTATCAGAGAGTCATCAATAGACACTCTTTTTCAGAGAGTCATCAATAGACACTCTTTATCAGAGTATCATCACTAGACACACTTGATCAGTCATCACTAGACATACTTTATCAGAGAGTCATCACTAGACATACTTTATTAGAGAGTCATCACTAGACTTACTTTATCAGAGAGCCATCACTTTATTGGAGAGTCATCATTAGACATACTTTATCAGAGAGTCAGCACTAGACATTCTTTATCAGAGAGTCATCACAAGACATGGTTTATCAGCCAATCATCAATAGACATACTATATTAGAGAGTCATCACTAGACATACTTTCCCAATCATCACTAGACATACTTTCCCAATCATCACTAGACATACTTTTTAAATCATCACTAGATATACTTTACCAGAGAGTCAGCACAAGAAATATTGTATCAGTCATCACCAGACATACTTTATCAGACAGTAATAACGAGTGATACTTTATCAGTCATCACTAGACATACATTATCAGTCATCAGAAGACAAACTTTATAAGAGAATCACCACTAGACATACTTTATCAATCATCACTAGACATACTTTTTAAGTAATTAATAGAAATAGTTTATCAGGGAGTCAGCACAAGACATATTGTATCAGTCATCACTAGACATACTTTATCAGTTATCAATAGACATACTTGATCAGGGAGTCGTCACTAGACATACTTGATCAGGGAGTCGTCACTAGATATACTTTATCAGAGAGTCGTCACTAGATATACTTTATCAGAGAGTCGTCACTAGATATACTTTATCAGAGAGTCATTAGGAGACATACACTATCAGAGATTCATCACAAGACATACTTTTACAGAGGGTCATCACTAGACGTACTATAGTAGTCATCAATAGACATTCTGTATCAGTCATCCCTAGACACACTTTATCAATCAACAACAGAATGCTTTATCAGAGAGTCATCACTAGACATACCTTATCAGTCATCACTAGTCATACTTTATCAGTCATCACTAGACATAGTTTGTCAAAGATTCATCACAAGACATTCTTTATCAGTCATCACTAGACATACTTTATCAGAGAGTCACCATTAGACACACTTTTTCCATTTATCACTAGACATACTTTATCAATCATCACTAGTCACACTTTATCAGTCTTCACTAGACATACTTTATCAGTCATCACTAGACATACTTTATCAGAGAGTCACCACTAGACATACTTCATCAGTCATCACTAGACATACTTTATTTAGAGAGTCTCATAGACATATTTCATCAGTTCATACTAGACAGCCTTTTTCAGAGAGTCATCACTACACATACCATATCAGAGAGTCATCACTAGACATACTTTATCAGAGAGTCATCACTAGACATACTTTATCAGAGAGTCATCACTAGACATACTTTATCAGTCATCACTAGACATACTTTATCAGAGAGTCGTCAGTAGACATATTTCATCAGTCATCACTAGACAGCCTTTTTCAGAGAGTCATCACTAGACATACTTTATCAGAGAGTCATCACTAGACATACTTTATCAGTCATCACTAAACATACTTTATCAGAGAGTCGTCAGTAGACATATTTCATCAGTCATCACTAGACAGCCTTTTTCAGAGAGTCACCACTAGACATACTTTATCAGAGAGTCGTCAGTAGACATATTTCATCAGTCATCACTGGACAGCCTTTATCAGAGTCATCACTACACATACCATATCAGAGAGTCATCACTAGACATACTTTATCAGAGAGTCATCACTAGACATACTTTATCAGAGATTCATCAATAGACATACATTATCAGTCATCTCTAGACATACTTTATCAGAGAGACACCACAAGACATACTTTATCAGAGAGTCAGCGCTAGACTTTCTTTATCAGAGAGTCATCTCCAGACACAGTTTATTAGAGAGTCATCACTAGACATGCTTTATCAGAGATTTTTCACTTGTCATTCGCTATCAGCCATCACTAGACACATTTTATCTGAGAATCATCACTAGACCTACTTAATCAGAGAGTCATCACTAGACATACTTTATCAATCATCACTAGACATACTTTATCAGAGAATCATCACTAGACATGCTTTATCAGATAGTCATCACTAGACATACTTTATCAGTTACCACTAGAATGCTTAATCATAGAGTCATCACTAGACATACTTTAATAGTCACCACTAGACATACTTGATCAGAGAGTCATCACTAGATATGCTTTATCAGAGAGTTAGTACTACACATACAGTATCAGAGATTCACGACTGGACATACTTTTACAAACAGTCGTCAATAGACATATTTTATTGGTCATAAATAGACATACTTTATCAGTAATCACTAGACATACTTCATCAATCAACACTAGACATGCTTTATCAGAGAGTCATAACTAGACATACTTTATCAATCATCAACACATAAATTGATAAGAGACATCACAAAAACTTATGGAAGAGTCATCACAAGACATTCTGTATCAGTCATCACTATACATACTTTATCAGAGAGTCATCACTAGATAAACTTTATGGAAGAGTCATCACAAGACATTTTGTATCAGTCATCACTATACATACTTTATCAGAGAGTCATCACTAGATAAACTTTATGGAAGAGTCATCACAAGACATTCTGTATCAGTCATCACTATACATACTTTATCAGAGAGTCCTCACGAGACATACTTTTTCAGAGTCATCACAAGAAATATTTTTTCAGTCATCACTAGACGTACTTTATCAATCAATACTAGTCAGGCTTTATCAGAGAGTCATCACCACACATACTATATCAGAGTATCATCACTAGACATACTTTATCAATATTCACAAGACATACTTTTTAGTCATCACTAGACATACGTTATCAGAGAGTCACCACTAGACAGGCCTTATCAGTTATCTCTAGATATACTTTATCAGAGAGCCTTCAGTAGATATACTTTATCAGAGTCATCACTTTATCAGAGAGTCATCACTAGATATACTTTATCAGAGAGTCACCAATAGACATACTTTATCAGAGAGTCATCACTAGACATATTTTATTAGAGTCAACACAAGTCATACTTTATCAGAGAGTCATCACAAGACATACTTGATCAGAGAGTCATCACTAGACATACTTTATCAGAGAGTCATCACAAGACATACTTGATCAGAGAGTTATCACTAGACATAGTTTATCAGAGAGTCATCACAAGACATACTTGATCAGAGAGTCATCCCTAGACATACTTTATCAGAGAGTCATCACAAGACATACTTGATCAGAGAGTCATCCCTAGACATACTTTATCAGAGAGTCACCACTAGACTATTTATCAGAAATCATCACTAGTCATACTTTTACAGAGAATCATCTTTAACATACTTTTGAAAGCATCATTAGGCTAACTTTTCCCGTCATCACTAGACATGATTGTTAAAGAATAAACACTAGACATACTTTTTCAGTTTATCACAAGACATAAATATCAATCAACAATAGGTCAGTCTTTATCCCAAAAATCCACTAGACCCTACTTTATCAGAGAGTCATCAGCTACATACTTTTTAGTCATCACTAGAAAATACTTATCAGTAATCACTAGGCATACTTTATCAATCAACAATAGCGCTTTATCAGGGAGTCACACTAAAATACTTCTCAATAATCACTAGACATATTGTAAAGTCATCCTCAAACGTTATCAGAAAAGCACCACTATCTATCTATCTATCTTTCTGCCATAGTCTGACGACGTGGGGCACCCTCAAAGACCAACAACCAGTTCTTCCATTCCTCTCTCTGTTCTGCCTTTCTCAGGGTTTTGTGATTCTGCCTGTCCATTTCGCTGGATTTACCTCCCACTTTCCTTGGTCTCTCTCTTCTTCCTCCTTGGACAGTGCCTTGTAAAACTGTCTTTTTCAAGTCCTTTGGATCTTGTGACATTCCCATACCATTTTAATTTTTTAGCTTTTTCACGATTTTTGAATTTTTTCTCATGGGGTCCAATTTTTTTTTTTCTGGATTCGTTATCCGCTTTTCGTTGCTTATGCGGTCTTTTGGGAGATCCAAAGGGTCCCAAAGCTATCATCTCCCCCCCCCTGTACTCTTCTCCCCAAATCTGTAGTCAGGGCCATATTCACGGGCATACAAAATATGGATATGACAAGGGGGGCGCTTAGCAATCGGGAGATAATGAGATATTTTTATCTCTCCAGATGGTTTTAGTTTTGACAAACTGTATTGTCGTGCGCCTGCATACACTTCTGGCTTTGGGCCCTGGGCTGATACAATGGCCCCGGTACTTGAAGCTTTGAACTGTTTTTCCACTTTTGGTCATTGACCCGATAATGCTAAACCTTGGGGTTTTTTATCATCATTTGGTCTTCTCTGCACTGTTTCCATCCCTATGTTTTTGGAGGCCTTTTTTCAGTTTCTGTTTTGGCTGGGAAGCTCTTTTTCGTCCTGCATTCCTCAATGTCATCCGGGGAAGCGGAGGTTTTTGATCGTTTTGCCACAATGCGACTGATCCTTCATATGTTTTCCCGTGCTCACCAGATTCTCTCAAGGGAAATTTGAAAAGTGGGGGGGAGTAGACAGCCCTGCCTTACCCAACTTTGTTTAAAAAAATTTTCCAAATTTTTTTTGTTGTAGTACACTGCAAAGGTGGCCTCGCGTACAGCTGTTGATGACTCTGACAGGTTTTCATTGATGCTGTACAAGTTCATGTTGCCCACAAAGCTCAGCCAACCCTGTCAAAACCTTCTAAAAACGATAAATACGTGGGAAAGGTCTTGTTGATGTTGAAGGTAACGCTCACAAGTATTTGAGGTTGAATACTTTTCTGTTGTGCCCCCTGCTCGAAACCTGCTTGTTCCTCAGCAATGATGGTCTCTCTTTTGGGGTTTTATCACAATAAATCCCCCACGACCTGCTTGGGGGGCTATGAGGCGATTTTGGCTTAATTATGGCTTGCTTTGATTTCCTTTCCCTTGGGGAGGGTGAAGATGCTTGTCCATGGGTTGGGCCATTTTCCCGTCTGCCAAAACTTTTGAAGATTCTTATAGGCGCTGACATGGGTTCCCCTCCAGCTTAAAACCCAAATCAGCTGGAATTTTTCAGCCCCTGCGATTTTTTTTTTTCAGCGATCTGCTGCTGTTCCACTTTTTCTCGGAGGGGAGGGTGCTTTCGTGTCTTTGCTTGCGAGTCATCCTACCCAACTTTTTCAAGAGTCAGCACTAGACAACTTTTATCAGAGTCATCATTAACATTCTTTATTTGGGTTCCCCCCCCCACTAAAAAGTGCTTTATCAAAATCACTAACTACTTTTAAGACACATTGACAAAAAGTTTTCAGAAGGGATCACTAAAAACTTTATCAAAAATACTAACATACTTTTTTTAGCAACACAAGACGGTTTTCAAGAAAAATCACTAGCCATACTTTTCATTGAATAACCAGAATACTTATCAAAAAGTCATCACAAAACATACTAAAACAAGGGGGACACTAGACTTTCTTTTCAGTCATCACAAGACAAAAACTTTTCAAGTGTCATCACAAGACAACTTTTTCAGAGAGTCATCACAAGACAAACATAAAAATCACCAACCCCTTTTTATCAGTCATTTTCAAAATAGTTTATCAGTTATCACTAGACATCCTTTACAAGGGTCATCACTAACTCCTTTACCAAAAAGCCTCACTAGACAACTTATCATCAAACAAGACATACTTTTTTCAGTCTTCACTAACAACTTAACCCTGAACATAACTAGATATCTTTTGCAGAGAGTCATCATAACATACTTTAACTAGATTCTGCTCACATACTTTTTTAATTTATCACTAACAACTTTATTTAAACATTACTAGATATGGTTTTTTCCAACGGTCATCACTAGGCATACTTTATCAGGGAGTCACAAACAAACTTTATTTGCATCACTCAAGACTACTTTATCAGTCATCACTAGACAAGCTTTATCAGAGTGTCATCACAAGACATACTTTATCAGAGGGTCATCACTTTATCAGTCATCACTATACATACTTTATCAGAGAGTCATCACTAGACATACTTTATCACATAGTCATCACTTTATCAGAGAGTCATCACTTTATCAGAGTGTCACCACTATAAATACCTTATCAGAGAGTCATCACGAGACATACTTTATCAATCATCACTAGACATACTTTATCAGTCTTCACTAAACATACTTTATCAGTCTTCACTAGACATACTTAACCAGAGAGTCATAACTAGACATACTTAATCAACCATCACAAGACATACTTCATTAATCGTTAGTAGATATACTTTAGCATAGAGTCATAAGTACACTTACATTATCAATCATCACTATACATACTTTATCAGAGTGTCATCACTATACATACTTTATCAGAGAGTCATCACTAGACATACTTTGTCAGTCATCACAAGACATACTTTATCGGAGTGTCATCACAAGACATTCTTTATCAGAGAGTCATCACTTTATCAGAGAGAGTCATCACTAGACATACTTTATCAGAGAGTCATCACTAGACATACTTTATCAGAGAGTCATCACTTTATCAGAGAGTCATCACTAGACATACTTTATCAGAGAGTCATCACTTTATCAGAGAGTCATCACTTTATCAGAGAGTCATCACTTTATCAGAGTGTCACCACTATAAATACTTTATCAGAGAGTCTTCACTAGACATACTTAACCAGAGAGTCATCACTAGACATACTTTATCAGAGAGTCATCACTAGACATACTTTATCAATCATCACAAGACATACTTCATTAATCATTAGTAGACATACTTTATCATAGAGTCATAAGTACATTTACATTATCAATCATCACTAGACATACCTTATCAGAGTGTCATCACTATACATACTTTATCATTCATCACTAGACATACTCATCAGAGAGTCATCGCTAGACATACTTTATCAATCATCACTAGACATACTTTATCAGTCATCACTAGACATACTCATCAGAGAGTCATCACTAGACATACTTTATCAATCATCACTAGACATACTTTATCAATCATCTCTAGACATACTTTATCAATCATCTCTGGACATACTTTATCAGAGAGTCATCACTAGAATACTTTATAAAGAGTCATCACCAGTCATACTTTATCAGTCATCATTAGGCATACTTGATCAGAGAGTTATCACTAGACATAGTTTATCAGAGAGTCATCTCTAGACATACTTGATCAGAGAGTTATCACTAGACATAGTTTATCAGAGAGTCACCACTAGACATACTTGATCAGAGAGTCTATCCACTAGACATAGTTTTATCAAGAGTCATCTCTAGACATACTTGATCAGAGAGTTATCACTAGACATAGTTTATCAGAGAGTCACCACTAGACATACTTGATCAGAGAGTTATCACTAGACATAGTTTATCAGAGAGTCATCTCTAGACATACTTGATCAGAGAGTTATCACTAGACATAGTTTATCAGAGAGTCACCACTAGACATACTTGATCAGAGAGTTATCACTAGACATAGTTTATCAGAGAGTCACCACTAGACATACTTGATCAGAGAGTTTTCACTAGACATAGTTTATCAGAGAGTCATCTCTAGACATACTTGATCAGAGAGTTATCACTAGACATAGTTTATCAGAGAGTCATCACTAGACATACTTGATCAGAGAGTCATCACTAGACATAGTTTATCAATCATCACTACTAGACATACTTTATCAGTCATCCTAGTCATACTTTATCAGTCATCACTAGACATACTTGATCAGAAAGTCATCACAAGACATAGTTTATCAATCATCACTACTAGACATACTTTATCAGTCATCCTAGTCATACTTTATCAGTCATCACTAGACATCAGAAAGTCATCACAAGACATAGTTTATCAATCATCACTACTAGACATACTTTATCAGTCATCCTAGTCATACTTTATCAGTCATCACTAGACATACTTGATCAGAAAGTCATCACAAGACATAGTTTATCAATCATCACTACTAGACATACTTTATCAGTCATCCTAGTCATACTTTATCAGTCATCACTAGACATACTTGATCAGAAAGTCATCACAAGACATAGTTTATCAATCATCACTACTAGACATACTTTATCAGTCATCCTAGTCATACTTTATCAGTCATCACTAGACATACTTGATCAGATAGTCATCACTAGACACACTTTATCAATCAACACTAGACATACTTTATCAATCAACATAGACATACTTTATCAAGCATCACTAGACATACTTTATCAGAGAGTCATCACTAGAGAGACATGTTCAGGAAGTTAATACAGCAAAGACATAGTCAGATAGTTGCCACTGACAACAAAAAATATTGTCAGACAGAGAGACAATGACAATGACAATGACAATGACAAATTCTTTTTTTTCTAGGATAATGAATAAGCACCCATGTGCTTTTTTACATCCAGTCCCCGCCTTTAAGGATATATATGATAATGAAATAAAATAAAGCCTATAGCAATACACTTACACAGTATACGGGAAAAAATCCCCACAAAAATCCCCACAAAATCAGAAACAACCGAAAAAAATAGCAAGAACCAAGAGCAAAACAAAAGCGGCAACACCAAGGGGAGAGGTTGACACCGAATAGTTCCCCCTCAACAACAACAACAACAACAACAACAACAACAACAACAAAAAAACCCCAAAACCCAAACCAAAACAGAACCAAACATAGCAAAACCTCCATAAAATAAAGGAGAACAAACCACGTAAAAGTCATTTTTTTAATAACACTATAGCGATATACAAGTAAAACATTCACAATTATAAAAAGAGAGAGAGGCGGTTGGGGGGGGGGGGGGGGGGGGGGGAGGGGGGGGGGGGGGGGGGGGGGGGAAGAGAGAATAATTTGGTATAATGTAAGGGAGGATATATTTACTTTGTTTCCAACAGATCAAGTGTGGATTTTTATTTTTGATGCATCAGGTGGATCAAAAAAATGACTTTTGAAGATTGTTAATGATTGGTGTTGTCTAAATGAGTCACGAAGGGAGCTCAACAGCACAGGGCCTGAGTAGAGTAAGCTAGATTTGAACAAATCTATTCTTGGGATTGGGACACATGGCTTTGCAGTACTCCTGGAATGATTTATTGGGAACTTGTCTTTTAAGGATGAGGGAAAAGTTCCTGTCATTATCTTAAACATCATGATGCCTTTGTTAAATCTTAGTCTTTGGTGTAGGGGAGAATATTAACTGAGTATAATCCACTTCTAGAAAGGAAGTCTTCTTCAGAAGAACCATTTAAGAGCACGTTTATACAGACTTAAAAAATGGTTCCATAGTGTTTGCACTAGCAGAATCCTACAGGTGAAGCATAATCTATTGAAGATTGTAAATAAGCTAAAAAGAATAGTTTTCTGGAATGAAAGTCAAGAAATGTTTGATTTTAGTCAATTGGTATACTCTTTGAGACATGTATTTGCACAGATGGATATGATGGTACCAGCGGGAGATTTTCATCAATTGTTACTCCTCGAACTTTGTGGTGAGAGGCTTGTTCGATTGTTTCCTTTTCAATATGGATTGGAGAAAATTTATGAGATATATTTTGTCGCTTTTGTCTGGTAGTGATAAGCATGCATTTTATTTTTTGGGGGTGTATAGACATGTGGTTTAGTTTAGTCCATTTGACAAGATCATCAGTGCTATTTTGCAATGTCTTTGCAAGGGAGTTAATGTCAGTATGGCTTGTATGTATGGTTGTGTCGTCAGCAAAAGTTCGCATTTAGATTTGATATGGAGAGGAAGGTCATTTATGTATAATGAAAAGAGAATTGGTCCTAAGATGGATCCCTATGGTACTCCATAGTGAATGGGTTTTAATAATAATAATAATAATAAATGGAATTTATATAGCGCTATATCTTGCAGAGACAAATCAAAGCGCTTTTAGTGTGGATGTGGACGTAGCTATTGAAACACACTGTTGCCTGTTTGTAAGATAAGAAGCAAGAAGTTCAAGAGTATTTGTAGAGAGATTATATAAGTCTAGTTTTTAATGAGAAGTCTGCGGTCAATTGTATCAAATGCTTTTTTGAAATCTATATCTATATGATGGACTATGTGTTTATTCATATGTTTTTCCAAGAGTTTTGAAAGGTAAGATAAAATATAGATTGGCCTATAATTTGAGGGATCGGAAGTGTCTCCAGACTTGTGGATCGGAATCACCTTAGCAGTTTTGAAGGCGTTGGGGAAATAGTTCATATGAAGACAAAGGTTATAGATATGGGTCAGAGTGTCTGTACTAACTGGAGCTGAGAGTTTCAGTATTCTGCCATCTATTCCATCAAGACCACGCGTACTTGATTGTTTGAGGTGAGTCAGGTGAATGAAGGCCTCAGAAACAGATATGAATGGCATGTGGAGTTTTGATGGAATACGCTTTTCTTGGCAGAATTGTTTTAGTTCATTGAGGTCATTGGACTTCGAGTTATCATTGTTAATTATGTTAGAAGAAATATTAATGAAGTGATTGTTTAGTTTTTCAGCAGAAATACCTTTAATTACGTTAGATTTGGAAAACAATTGATTATTCTTTATTTGATTGATTGCTTTCCATACAGTCTTTGAGCTTTGTTTGGATGAAAGTAGATCTTGGAAATATTTTCTTTTCTCTCGCCGTTTTTGTGAGTTTATGGCATTTCTTAATTTTTTTGCCTCCTCATAATATTTATGTTCTTTTAAGAAATCTCTAGGGTAACATGCTTCTTCTAATTCCTTTGTAAACCTAGGTGGTTTGCGGACATATTTGATCCTTATGGTTTTTAATGGGGCATGTTTGTTATAGATTTCAGTAAAAACTTTTATCCAGAACTCAATGGCCAGGTCTGGGTCAGTAATATTGAATGTTTCCGAGAGCATGGAACTGCTTAATTCTAGTAAGAAAAGCTGCTCATTAAATTTTGCAAAAGAACGATAGGTTATAGTTTTATGGCCAGGTTTAGGGATTTTTGTTCCTTTTTTAGCCCATGTGGTACAGACTGGGTAGTGATCGCTACAGTTATATACAGGTAGACACATTTCTATGATGATTTTAGGGTCTGATACATAGCTGTGATCAATAATTGTGTTATAATTTGATGTGACTCTTGTGGGTGAAGTAACTAATTGGTGAAGACTGAATGAGTTAATAACTTGGGTCCATTGGTTGTTTACTTTTGCTAGGTCAATATTAAAATCACCTAGTAAATAAATTTTTCCCAATTCTAGTAGGGCTATGTTCCATCATGGAGTCAAAGTTGTCTATCCAATTTTTTTCTTTCTGTTGGATTTCTGTAGCAGAACCCCATTTTAATAGGTGCTGCACCTTTTATAGCTACTTCGATCCAGATGGATTCTACTTCATAACGTTCAAGATTAAAAAGACGTTTGAATGTTACAGACTCACGAATATAGATTAAGATACCTGTTTCTTTGGGCTTTTGCGGATCTTTTCGTACGATTTTATATCCTGGAATGGAAATGTCAGTGTTGGTTATGTGTTCTGTAAGTCTTGACTCGGAAAGCCCTAGTATATGAAATGGTTTGCCTTGGTTTGTGATGAGTCTTGTTATATCTTTTGATTTATTGACTGCATGGTTTATATTTTGGTGGCAAATTCGTAAGGCATCCTTGGAGGCCATGAATTGTTTTCTTGAATACATCTATTGAAGTTAGTTTGTGAGGGAAAGTTTTTATGTGTACAAAAAATGGTGAAGATAAGGAAGAAAAGAGAGACAATGAACAATAATAATAGGAGGGTGGGGGGAGTGAATACTTGATAGAGGTATAGGGGTGGAAGGGTGAAGAAAGGGGTAAAATCAATGACCACTCTGTAGCACACAATGTGTGTATAACTCAGTCAGTAGACAGTAGTCTGAGGAGAAAAAGAACAATTCCGCAGGTGGCCACGTTGGTTACCGAGAGAAAGGGGGATATACAATTTTAAAACAACAACAACAGAGCAACCAAATCACCCTCAACAAGGAGGCCAGACAATACAGTAAAGCACCGGTAAATACAAGATGCCAGAATATGAATAATAAGCACAACTCCAATCAGCACAGTTCCTGGAAAATAATATTTCAAAAATAAAATAAAAAAGAAGGAACAATTAAAAAAGAAAAGAAAAGAGAAAAGAAAGTGATGAGCACAATCAGCACTGTTCCAGAAAGCTTGGTTCTGGTGTAGGAGATTGTCACTGGTTTGTCCTGTCACTGTTTGCTTCACACTGCAGCACTGGGTGGGCGTGTCTCCAGCACAGAATAGAGATATATACTATAAAATTAAACTGTCACCAAATTGACATTTTAAGGCCATGGGTAGCAGAACACAGGAATAAGTCCTTGTAAGATGCTATGCAACTTCTAACTAACGATTGGTTAAAGGAAGTGTTCATACACATGCATGCACGTATGAACGCACATACATATCCTTTTCACACACAACACACACACACACATACACACACGCCTAGTGCACATATAGGTGCACCAGCATAGCCACCCACACCCACACCCACCCACCCACATACACACACACATACACATATACACACACACACACTTAATGTGGAACATTGGCAGGTGAGAATTTGTTACACCAGAGTTTCTAGTGCAACCCTAGACAGAAAAGTTGGAGCAGGGTGAAGTCTGGTGGCGGACACTGCTGGGTAGGGTGGGGGCTGGCGGTGGGGAGGAGGTAGGGTTGTGAGAGACAGAGAGAGACAGACAGAGACAGACAGACAGACAGACATACAGACAGACAGACAGACAGTGATAGAGAAAGCCAAAAACGTAAACTTTATATACTGCATGATTTTAAAACTTTTCATGAAATATCAGCCACATGGTGTATTTTCTATTATATGACATGTCATAGCAATTCTGGAGTGTGTATGTGTATGTGTGTGTGTGTGTGTTTGTGCGTGCACGCGCGTGCACGTGATTGCAAAGCTTGTACAGGCATAAAGAGCATGACTGTGTTTTTGCACAGAGGACGAAATGCGTTGATTATGTATGGTGCTGTACGGTCAGTCATGACATGTTTGCTATTATATTGTTTTCATTTCGAAACCTAGGGAAATTTCTTTGTTTTCTAAATAATAAAGAATTTGAATTGTATTGAACTGTGTGTGTGTGTGTGTGTGTGCGTGTGTGTGTGTGCGTGTGTGTGTGCGCGTGTGTGTGCGTGCGTGCGTGCGTAATGATAGAAATGATTATTTAATTGTATGACATTTTACAGCGCTGAATCTTGAAAAGGAAGCAAACCAAGCGCAACCGTTTACAAAAACTAACAGATTTCAAATTTAGATACACACACACACACAAACACACACACACGCACAAAACACACACACACACAAATAAACACACAAACTAACACACTCGCGCGCGCGCACAAAACACACGGCACAGCCAAAAAATAAATAAATACCCTAAAAACAAAAACAAAGCAGCACAACACCACCCAAAAACAAAATAAACATAATAACAACAACAACAACACAACAACAAACCAAGTGGGTACTAACAGAGGAAACTGATGTATAGTTTCCTTTGTAAATCATTTAAAAACTGACACACACAGACGTGCACCCCAACACCCATCTCCCCTTCACCATTATAGATACTCACACACCATATGTCACCAATGTCAATACAAGAAACAGCCCAGACCGAAAATGGAATGCCAGCTAAACGTTCCCCCGTGACATCCCGCCCTCCCTGTGGCCTTGTCCTACACACGCCGGCCCCTTGTACCGCTGCTGCTGCTGCTGCTGCTGCTGCCGCTGCTGCTGCTGCTGCTGCTGTGTGCTGTCAGGCAGACATACAGTCATCCTCCCTTCAACACAATCAACTCAGGCAATAGAACATTGCTCCCACCAACTGTAACATCAACAACATTAATGCAATTGATCTAATACAATGAAAAGGGGGAAAACAGCAATTTAAAAAAACAAACATTATTTTAACAAGTACATAACACATGGAAATATATATAAAAAATAAACAACAACAAAATCCCAAACCAAAAACAAGAAATACAAGTCCAAAACCACACCAAATAAACACCACACACAACGCACTCATGTACGCGCGCGCGCGCGCACACACACACACACACACACACATACACACACAAACACAAAAACACACACACAAACACACACACACCACAAAACACACACAAAACACACACACACACACACAAACAACACACAAAACCCACCAGATCCAGAGCATGTCAGGGTCTAACATCATATCAACCCATCAGCAGATCACTATACTCTATATGACTGTATAAACTTGGGTCATATCAGATTGAGTGCCAATAATAATATCAGTGTCACATTCATCTCTCCACCTCACGAACTCATGCTACATGCAACCCTTTAATTCTTGATTTCAGTTACTAAAGAAAACAAACCAATATTATAATACATGTTCAAATGAAACAGTTCAGGATGATGCGTAAAGTAGATCATCATCATCAGTCCCGTGACCTTGGCGGTCGTGGGGGAGACACGAAAGACGATGCCGTGGTAAGCCTCCTCCATCCATCTCGGTCCTCGGCTCTGCGCAGTAGTGCCGAGTCATTCATCCTGGTCCATTCTCTGATGTTGTCAATCCATGACTTGTTCTGTCTTCCCCTCTTTCTGCCACCTTCGAGTGTTTCCTGCAGTACTGTTTTTGGCAGAGTGTTGTGGCGGGTGACGTGGCCGAACCATATCAGCTTTTTCTTCTTGACGATGGTGAGAAGGGGTTCCTGTGGACCTGCCAGCCGTGTTATTTGACTCTTGACAAATTCATTGGTCTCTCGTTCTCTCCAGGATATGCCCAGCAGTTTTCTATGGCATTTTGTTTCAATTGACTGGATTCGATTTGCTGTTTCAGCAGTCAATGTCCAGGTTTCACTTCCGCACAGCAGGATAGTCTGAATTAGGCTTTGTAGAGCTTTAGTTTGATTGGGAAACTGGTCTCTTTACTTTTCCACATGGTAGTGAGTTTTGTCATGGAAGATGTTGCCATGGCTAGTCTGACTTTGATTTCTGTCGTCGATCGCCGTCCTTTGTGAGTGTAGCGCCAAGGTATTTAAAAGCGTCTACCTCCTCCAGTTGCTGGCCGTTCATGTACATTTTAGCAGTGGCGTTGCTCGTGCTGTTCACAAGTACTTTACTTTTCTCCGAGCTCACCTCCATCCCATATGCTCCAGCTCTGTTCTCAAGTCTGGTCGTAAGATCTTGCAGCTCTGTGTTACTTCCGCCCATGAGGTCAATGTCATCGGCAAACCGCAAGTTGTTGAGGGGGTCTGCCGCCAATGGAGATGGTAGAGTGGAAGTCATGGAGGGTCTCTCTCATAATGTTTTCCAAGAACAGATTAAACAGGACTGGAGATAACAGGCATCCTTGTCGGACCCCAACTGTAGTTTTGAAGTAGTCTCCGACCTGATTGTTCAGAAGGACTGCACTGCTTGCGGTGTTGTATAATAATAAATAATAAATGGAATTTATATAGCGCTATATCTTGCAGAGATAAATCAAAGCGCTTGCACTCAACTCATTCTTACACAGTCATACAACCAGTGACAAGCAATAGTTCCATCAAGTCCAAATGTGCACACACGCACAACACACACACACACACCCACACGCACACACACACACACACACACACACACACACACACACACACAGAGGTCACACACCCTGGCAGGGCAATAGAATCTTGGCTGTTGAAGGCAGGGAAAAACTATGAGATGAGGCAGGAGGGGAAAATCTTAGGTTTGAAATAAATATGTCTTGAGACTGGATTTAAAAGTGTCATAAGAAGGCTTTGGCGGAGAGAGAGAGGGAGGTCATTCCAGATCAATGGACCAGAAATAGAGAAAGAGCGACGGCCGATGGTGGATTGGTTGAATCTAGGTATTCGTAAGGGACAAGGTATCTGCAGCAGAGCGGAGAGAACGAGAAGGAGTGTACAAGTGAAGACATTCACAGAGGTAGGCGGGGGGCTGTTTTTGTGGAGACATTTGTAACAGAGAGTACTGATCTTATAGTTTACTCTCTGTGGCACAGGCAGCCAGTGGAGAGATTGCAAGAGAGGGGTAATATGCTCAGATTTTTTCTTTCTGAGGATTAGACGAGCTGCAGAGTTTTGTATACGTTGACTAGTGCCTGAATGGTTTGCACTAGTCCTTCTTCAATGCCAAACATTCTGAGGACCTGCCACAGGCCTTCGTGCCATACTCTGTCGAAAGCCTTCTTGAAGTCGATGAAGTTGTGGAACAGGTCTCTCTGATGTTGAAGATGTTTTTCCATCAGGATGTGGCAGTTAAAAATCTGTTCGATTGTGCTCCTGCCTGCCCTGAACCCAGCTTGTTCCTCTGCAAGGTGTTCTTCTGCCTCCTTCTTGAGTCGATTCAAAATAACTTTGAGCATGATCTTGCTGGCGTGGCTGATGAGGCTGATTGTTCTATAGTTTTGGCATTGGCGTAAATTTCCCTTCTTGGGAAGGGGTATGATGAGTGATTGTGTAAAGTAGATATAAATGTCTAAATTTACAAGTAGTGTTCTAAACTTTTATTCATGAACTATCTATCTATATATCTATATCTATATATATATATCTATCTCTATATATATATATATATATACATTTTTTTTTTTACTGATTTTTGCTTTTTCTACTTTTCAAATGTTTGGGGAGCTTATTCCATAGGTCACTCTCTGAATACAAGAAGCTCGATTTATGTAGGTTAATTCTGGGTCTTAGAAATGTCAGCAAATAGTTATGTCTATGTTGGTTGATTTTGAAAGTTTTGGTAATCACCAGAGGTGCATTTTGATTAACAACGTTTTGAGGAAACACAGCTTTATTGAATAAAAGTCTGTTTCGAAAAGTCAAGACGTAATTGACGTAGCCAGTGAGCAAGGCGTTTACCTAGTGACATTATGTGATCAGTCCAAATCATATTATTATTGTCAATGGTGACACCTCATACTCTAAGAGAGTCAACTTCTTCAACTATTCCGTTGTGCAATAACAGAGGTTGAAACTTATCATTCATTTTTTGCCTTTTTTGTCATGCTGATACATACATACACTTTATTTTTTGTGCATTTAAGGACATATGGTTTAATTGAGTCAATATGATTAACCTCTCAATACTATTTTGAAGTTTGCGAGTTAATGTGCAGGGATCTGAATCACTACAAAAGTGAGGGGTATCGTCAGCAAACGTTTCACAGCTACATTTAATAGAACAAGATGAAAACAAGAGTGGTCCCAATACTGAGCCTTGTGGTACTCGATATGTAATTGATAGTAGTTCTGATGTTTGATTATTTACAGATATGAGCTGCTGTCTATTAGACAGAAAATTTTCTAGTAGTTGGATAACTTCAGGTGGCAGTTTGTACAATTCTAATTTGCGCAATTATAAAGAGCGATTGATCACATTAAATGCTTTTTAAAAGTCAACAAAAAGGAGGCCAGTAAACGTATTCTCATTTATAGTGTGTAAGGGACTGTCAGTAAGTTGAGTTAGAGCAGTATGACAGGAATAGTTTTTACCAAACCCTGAGTGATTCTCATGCATTAGACTGTTGTTGATAAAGTAAGAATTTGTATGTGTTTTTCGATGGGTTTAGATTACACAGAGATAATTGAAATTGGCCTATAATGCGAAGATGGAAAAGAACTTGATGTTGTAGATCACTTCAAGTACCTTCTTGCTAGTATTACTGAAGAAGGTTCAAAGACCGAAATCCTTACAGGAGCTGCACAAACAGTAGCAGCAATGGCGAAGCTCAATACCATCTGGAAAGACAGAAACATCTCTCTCAGAACCAAGGTCAAGCTACTGCATGCACAAGTCTGCGTATCTTGTGTGATAATATATTATATGTCATTCAGGTTACTTAACAGTGTATTGTATTGATCATGTGCTGAAATATCAGTTGGCTGTAAGCTGCCATCCTCTGTTTCGGTCCATTGCTCACAGTCCAACACAGACAAAGAGTTTGAATTGTATGTATATCTCAATTTATTATTTGAATGAATAGAAAATAGAAGATGGACACTTCGTTTAAATCATTGTTGAGAACGCTTGAGTCTTTGATTTCTTGGAGGACTGAAAAATTGCAGAAGGAAGCATGTAGACATAACTAGATAACAAAACAAACACAGCACCAAAAAGAAATACAGGGCAGCCAGAGACACGATCAAACACACAGCACCAGAAAGATATTAACACAGCTGCAGGGCAGATAGAAATGACATAGCAAACACAGCACCAGAAAGGTATTAACACAGCTGCAGGGCAGATAGAAATGACATAGCAAACACAGCACCAGAAAGATATTAACACAGCTGCAGGGCAGATAGAAATGACATAGCAAACACAGCACCAGAAAGATATTAACACAGCTGCAGGGCAGATAGAAATGACATAGCAAACACAGCACCAGAAAGGTATAACACAGCTGCAGGGCAGATAGAAATACATGCAAAAAAAGCACCAAAAGATATCCCCAAAGCTGCAGGGCAGATAGAATGACTAGCAAACACAGCACCAGAAAGGTATTAACACACTGCAGGGCAGAAAAATGACATAGAAAACCAGCAAAAAAAATATTAACACAGCTCAGGCGATAAAATGACATAGCAACCCCAAGACCCTCTTTGACTGATCTGCAGTTTTTGACAAAAAAGGATAATCAATTCTTCCTTCTTGTCCCAAAAAATATTTTTTATTAATTGCCGCCCTTACCTGGTTTTTTAATACCTCCGACCGTTTCGGAAAGACTTGTCAGCAAAATTTCAATCAACCGTCTCAAATTGAAATGTGGGTCCGCAGGGTCAGTTTCATCCTAAATCACAAAACTTCAATGGAATTTCGCAATACTCAGTTCCTTTTGTATAGCTCTGTGAAGTATTTGGGATATTCTCGACAACACACCCCCCATGAAAAACTTCATCCCCCAGACCGCCATCTTGCTACTAAAATTTAGGGGCGCATAAGGGCAATTCGAAAATATCTGTCCACTGATGCAACCCGGTTTTTTCTTCTTCACTTTTAACTTCGTAATTTTTTTTTGGCGGGTCTACCGCATCATCCATCCGCTTGCTTCAACGCATACAAAACTTTGCAGCTCGACGGGTCCTCAGAAAAAAAAACAAATTGAACACCCCTCCTTTTTTGCATCTTTTTCACTGGACTGTCTCAAAAAGTGAGGCAAAAAAGACAATAGCCTCGTTTGAAAAGTCCCCCAAAAATATACACCCCTTATCTCTGTAACTGTCCACCTGTACCTCCATCCCGTTCCCTTCTTTTCAGCCGCAGCTTTGTGTTTCCCCCAACCCCAATTCAAAAAACCACTGCTGGCCAACGCATTTCCCTGTTTCTGGTCCTCCACCTGGAAAAACCTACCTCTCTCATTTCCCAAAAGCCTAATGGACACTTTTTAACCCGGCCTCAAAACCCTTATTTCCTCCCCAAAGTTTTCCCCTATGTCTTTTTTACTTTTCAACAGCCCCTTCATCTCCACCACACTCCAAAAACGTGTTATTCGCCCGTGCGGGTCGCGTGTGGGAGTGCGTCGTGTGTGTGTCGGGGTAAAAAATTTGATATATGTTAGTTCTTATTTTGTGGACGTTGCATCTGTAAATTATTTGAATGAAAGTTTTTGGATTTGTTTGCTTTACAAGATTGAGCGCTCTAAAATCCCAAACAAATTTGTAGTAGTATAGTAGTGTATAAGAAAGTAGTATAGAAATTTTGGGTAGGAAAGGAGAAAACAGCCCCAAGGGGGCAAGGCCCCGAAGGGGACAGTCCTACAGCGGGACAAGCCCAGCACGAAAAAGGGAAGTACCACTAACCAAAACAAGGACGCACCGGGAAGACACCCCCCGCAGTCATGACAAAAAAACAAAATAAAAAACCCACCTAAACAAAATGGGAATAATACACAATAAAAAATACACATTTTAAAGATCTCTTGTGAAAAATGAGGGGCAAATAAATAAAAATGTACCCCCAAAATGCCCAAAAAGGCAAAAGAAGAAGAAGAAGAAAGAGAAGAAAAGAAGAAAAGAAGAAAAAGAACAAACAAAACAAAAAAATTCAACAACAACAAAAATACAGCTATCAACAACAGCAAAAAAACAAGAGGAAGGAGATGTGGCATACTCCTAAAGAACAACAGGAGGCTTGGGGCACTAAACACGTAAGCTGATAAATAGGGTTTTTTTCGCTCGTTTACCTGTGCTTTTTTTGGTTGGCGTTTGTTTGTTTGTTTGTTTGAATTTTGTTTTTTGTTTTTTGTTTTTTTTTCCACTAGATTCCTGGGTAATTTGGGTTTGTGTTAATTTTTAAAAGCAATTCCATTGCTTAGCTAATTTTTTTTCGAAAACAAAACCAACAAAGTCAAAAACCTTACCATAGCAAGACAAACTACTACTCTCTCAAGTTTTTGATGCCCGCCAGAAATCTTTTTTTCTCCCTCCCTAACCCTTTCTTGGATCTGCAAAGACAAGTCCTCTCCTCTACCAAGCACCTGAACTTCGAAAATTTTTTCCTGTTTTCCTACAAAGTCCGTAACACCCTCCAACTTGATCGGGCCCCTTTCCCCAAACCTTCCCTTTTCCTGCCCCAATTCACTGGAACCCTCCCCTTTCCCTTTTCACCCAAACAGCACGAAGAAACCCGGGAATTTTTTAAATAAAGCCTAAAATCTGCTCTCGACTGTCCCTGCTTCTTTTTTCAAAAGTGCCTTCCGCACTGATACCAAAAATTTAAAAAAAGTAAACTCATCTCTTTCTTCAGGAACGTTTCCATAGCTCTTAAAACTGCAATTATTACACCTCTACTCAAAAAGCCGACCTCGACCCAACATTTTCAAGAATTACAGGCCTTTTCTAACCTACCTTTCATCCCAAGGTCCTTGAAAAAATCGTTCTGAAAAAAAATCAAAACCTCTTTATTCAAATGCTCCTTCCCGCATTTCAGTCTGCCTATGCGTCAACCACAGTACTGAAACCACCCAAAACCAACGTTAAAAAATGCTTCACACCCTTCTGACCAGGGAAAATCTCTCTTTCCCCTTTTTCGACATCTGCAGCATTTTTAACTAAGTCACTCTACTTTCCCCGTCTCCAAAAAAAAGTTTTGGGGATTAAAGGGGCAAGCCATCACCTGTTTCGCCCTACCCACGACCCATTCCCGACAGTTGCAATAAACAAGATTCAATCAAACCCCGCCAAACTGGGAAAGCGGGGTCCCCAGGGGCCGTTTTTGGGGCCCCTTCTTTTCCCTCTCTACCTGCTCCACTGTCACATATAATAAAACCTTTACCAGATCAACCATCATTTTACCTGATACCCCCAGATTCAAAACATGATACTCCGGAAATCTGCCCTTTTCCCTTTTACAAATATGTAACTTTCCCCCAAAATATTTAGAACGGATGTACAAAACAAATTTCAGCAAAGCAGATAAAAAAGGAAGGCCAGATTGTGAACCAAACACAAACTTCGTCCATGACAACAGCTTTTAAAAGAGTTTTCAATAAACAGTTCCTCTTTCCACCAAGTCAATATTTGGCGTTTGTTATCGACAACCGTTCTATGCAAAAATTTATCACCCAGACCCCGTCAGTCAGCACTATCAATTTTCGGGGTATTTTGGGAATTCGAAAGTACCGTCCCCCGATGCAACATCCCAAATTGCCATCTCTCTTTTTTTTCACGTCGGACATTGCAATTCTCTTTTGGGTGCTGCCAGCTTTATCTACTCCCTTCAACGAATTCAAAACTCTGCTGCTCGACTTTTTTCCAAAAAAAAAAAATCAGCCTATACTCCCCTCTTGCGTTTTTCCCACTGGTTGCCTGTGCCCCAGAGAGTCAAGTCAAGATCTGTACCCCTGTTTCAAATGTCTCCATAAAACAGCACCCCTACCTTGTGAATGTCTTCACCTGTACTTTCCTTCTCGTTCCCTCCGCCTGCTGCAGATACCCTTGCTTACAATACCTAGATTTACCATCCACCGTTGGCCGCCTCTTTCTCTTTTTGGTCCGCGACTGGAAAGCCCCCCTCTCTCCCCTTGCGAAAAGCCTACTTACAACCTTTTTTAAAACCCAAACCTCAAAACATACCTAATTTTAAACCTAAGACCTCCCCCCACTTTTTATCTCATAATTATCTGTCCTTTGCCTTTATGGGCCCAAAATTCCACACCCGCTGAAACATAACCTTGGTGTGTTTTTTTGGGGGTGTGTGTGTTGTGTGGTGTGTGTGTGTGTTTGTGTGTGTGTGTGTGTGTGGTGTGTGTGCGTGCGGCGTGCGGCGTGTCGCGCGAGTGTTTTTGTGTATTTTTAACTTTTAAAACTAATTTAAATTTTTGTTGGGTTTATGTGTAGGAGTGGAAAGGTGCAAGCGCTTTGGTTTGTTGTTTTTTTACAAGATAAGCGCTATATAAATTCCATTTTTTTTATATTTTATTAATTCCCTAAGAAAGACAAACCCCAGCACCCTGGTCAGCATGTTGGCTTTCTTCCATTTTCCCCGCACACGCTAAAATTTTGTGTGTGTGTGTGTGTGTGTGTGTGTGTGTGGGTTGTGTGTGTGTGTGTGTGTGTGGTGTGGTTTGTGTGTGTGGGGTGTGAAATCAAGTCATCAAGTCAAGCTTTCCAATCTCTTACTTTCACGTCTGGGACTATTGCAAATTTTCTTTTGGTGGGGCCCCAGAATCGTCCATCCACTCCCTTCAACGCATCCAAAACTCTGCAGCTCGACTAGTCCAAAGAAAGAAAAAATCTGAACACATCACTCCTCTCTTGCGATCTCTTCACTGGCTGCCTGTCTTACAAAGAGTGAAGTACAAGATTTTTACCCTCTGCTTCAAAAGTCTCCACAAATCTGCACACTCTTGTCTCTGCAACTGTCTTCACCTGTACACTCCATCCCGTTCCCTTCGTTCAGCCGCGGACACACTGTGTTTTCGAACATTGACAGTCAAGCAAACCACTGTTGGCCGTCGCTCCTTCTCTGTCTGTGGTCCATCCATCTGGAATGGCCTCCCTCTTTCCCTTCGCCAAAAGCCTACATTTGATACTTTCAAATCCAACCTCAAAACACTTTAATTTTATTTCCTTACAAAAACCTTTCCTCTCATTATCTATCCATACCCTTTAGAGGGCACCTCCATCTCCACCACTGTGTATACGCATGCTGTGCGTGCGTGCGTGCGTTTGCGCTTGCTCCATCTCTGTCAGCTGCCTTGAAAACACGCACCACAACTAGAACCCTGCGGTCTTCGAATGATAACTTACTTGTTGTACCCTATTACAACCTCAAAACCGCAGGTCGTAGATCTTTTGGTGTTGCTGCGCCCACGATCTGGAACTCTCTGCCACCAGCCGTCAGACATGCTCCCACTTTATCCCAGTTTAAGTCTTCATTGAAGACACATCTCTTTAATGTATTTCTTAGCTAGTTAATATATTGGGGCTTGTCTTGACGGTCGCCTTTTGTCACACTGTAGGCTACTTCATTGCATGCCTGGCTGTTGGTTATGTTTTTTTTGTTAGTTATGTTATTGCTAGTGCCTTTTCTCTGAGTGTACTGTTAATTGCCCTGCTATTGTGCCCGGACCAAGTGTGTGCCTCTACATGCGATAGGTATCTCTTGTAAATTTATTTGCGCTTTAGAAATGCTCATTATCATTGTTGTTGTTGTTGTTGTTATTATGTGCTTTTGTGTGCATGTGTATAAATGCGCATGGTATGAAAGCGCATTGAGTCATTGCTTTGAGAAATGTGCTATATAAATGCTATTCATTATATTATTATTATTATTATTATTATTATTTGTGTGTGTGTATGATATTGATATTGTTTTTATTTTGTTAATGAATTATTGCATAAGTGCGAATGATTGAATGCAAGTGCTTTGATTTGTTCCTTTACAAGATTCAGTGCTATATAAATTCCATACATTATTATTATTGTTTATTTAGTTAAGTCAAGTCAAATTTTGATTTCCAGATGGCACATTGAATAAGCAATGCATTTGCTTTTTTTCAACGAGCCATCTATCTAAAAGCAAAAATTTCTTAATGATAATACTAAAGTACTACATCATTACAACCTTTACCAATAAGGTGTACCAATAAAAAAAAAAGAGAAGACCAACAAAATAACACACTGCAAAATACAAATTACACACACATACATACACACGCACACACACACGCGCGCTTGCTTAGTCTTCAGTGATCGACTATGACTCTCTGACTAGGAGGCTTGACTGGCACAGTCCTTATGTGCTGCAGCCCTGGGGGCTAGTTGGCCTTTGGAGAACATCTCCAACACTGACTGTCCTTATGCCCTCTTGGCCGAGAGAGTGGGGGTGTGCTGTGGGCAAGGCATCTCCACTATAATCACATTTTGCCCAATTTTCGAAACAGCAGCTGCCTCCTCTGCTGTTTTGGAGGTCATCGTCGAACACGACGGAGAAACATATATCATTTTATTTCTTTAAAAAAAAAATCTTTTATTTCGAGAATAATGGAATATACATTCATGTGCTTTTCCCATCCAATCCCTGTGTGTATGCAGTTTTGTCAATATGTCATCGGTTCCCACCGGCACTTAATGGCCTACTCTTCCAAAAAGCGGAACGGTTTTTAACATGAGCGCAATATGTTCTGCGTGTGTTCGCACACGGGACCTCTGTTTATAGTGTCATCCGAAGGACTTTTGGGAAGAGTGGAGTCGGTACTGATGCTAACTCCAGAGGAAAAATCCTGTTCAACGAGAATCGAACCCGGGTCAGCAGATCACGAATACATCACTCTAACTACCAGGCTATCCCGTCCCCATAGTGTTGTGTGTGTGTGTGTGTGTGTGTGTGTGTGTGTGTGTGTGTGTGCGTGCGTGCGTGCGTGCGTGCGTGCGTGCGTACGTGCGTGCGTGTTGGTGTGTGTGTGTGTGTGTGTGTGTGGTGTGGTTTTTGGGGGCGTGTGCACGTATGCACACAGTTTATTTGTGGTCTTAACTGCCTGTGTTCACTTTTATCTTTTTCTTTTTTGCTCTGAATGCTTTAGACTACAGAAGTTACACTTCGTAGATCGTGGTCTAGAGGTAACGCACCTGCCTAGAAAGCGAAAAGTCCGGGTCGGAAATGTGCGATGGTTCAATACCCGTTTGGACCCGAAAGATGTCTCCCATTCATTAAACCTTGAGTGATGGTTTAAGTGCTAGTCTTTCTGATGAGACGATAAACTGAGGTCCCGTATATTACACATAATTATTGAGCGCATGTAAAAGAACCCACGCAACAAAAGAGTTATCCCTGGCAAAATTCCGTAAAAAAAGTCAATCTGATAGGGAAATCAATGCATAATTATGCCGACAGCAAAAAGGTAAAAAAAAATAAAAAAAGAGTGGTGCTGATCTTGTGGTAACGCGCTCTCCCCGGGGAGAGCAGCCCGAAATTCACGCATAGAAATCTACTGACTTAAAGTGGTATACAATACAATACGATACAATACAATACGATGCATTGAGATGTGTGCACATTTGACTATAACTATTCTGGTTTGAATGTTACTGATGAACGAGTGCATGAGAGTTGTCAGGAAGGTGGACAATGAGGCTGTACACCTTTCCGCTTGTGCAGTCTTCCCGGCTACCCAATAAAGTCACGTGACAGGGGCACGTGGTATTAGCACAAGGCCAGAATATTAAAGAAATAAAACTGAAATGGTTTCAGATCAGACTCACTCACAGAATAATTGCAATTAATGTTGCTCTGCAAAAGACGCATGTTGCTGACAGTGATAAAGGTATATTTTGCAAAAATGCAAGAGAACCGAGATTGTTTGCTATTCTGGAGGTGCCTCTTGCACTGGGGTGAGTCAGATTGATGAAGAGAGCTAAACGAGGAGCTCCAGAACTAGTGGTGAAAGTGCCTGTGTGATCAATGAATGTGGTGTTTGACAGATAACAGGACTGTTTTGAAGGGTTTTTTTTGGAAGGAATAATGGAAGTGTTAAGATGATGTCGACCTCTAGCTGGGGTTATGGAACTCGTACTGACTGCAGACTGGGGAAGGAGGAGAAGCATTGTTCGACAAGGTCAGTCCATTCCTTTTGTGAAATTGTACCAGATTTACAGCTGTCGAGAGACAGAGATAGAGAGACAGAGAGAGGAAGACAGACAGACAGACAAAGAGGGACAGAGAGGGGAGGAATAAAATGATTTTAAAAAAGTGTGTTGTTGATTACAACACCTATATTCACAGAGCTGGGGAAAAGGGACTGACATAAATATTGCCAAATTCTATTGATGTTATTAGATGGAGCCAAGTTTTATGTTTGGTCACTGCAAGCAGGCTTCGTTTATCAGCATTTAGTTGTAAAGAGGGAAGCAGCAACATAAAGGGGTACCCTCGCCATTCCCTATACTGAGGGAAGAAGTGGAAGAAGCCATCCGCAGTTTACCATGGGAAAGTCCACAGGAGCAGACAACAAACCAGCAGAGCTGCTCAAGCATGGTGTCGAAACAGTCATCACACATGTTACAGCTATCTGTCAGAAGATTTGGGGGGCAAAACATGGCCAACAGAATGGACACAATCACTCATCATAAACCCCTTCCCAAAAAGGGAAATTTTCGCCAATGCCCAAAAATATAGAACAATCAGCCTCATCAGCCACGCCAGCAAGATCATGCTCAAAGTTATTTTGAATCGACTCAAGAAGGAGGCAGAAGAACACCTTGCAGAGGAACAAGCTGGTTCAGGGCAGGCAGGGGCACAATCGAACAATTTTTTAACTGCCACATCCTGATGGAAAAACATCTTCAACATCAGAGAGACCTGTTCCACAACTTCATCGACTTCAAGAAGGCTTTCGACAGAGTATGGCACGAAGGGCCCGTGGCAGGTCCTCAGAATGTTTTGGCATTGAAAGGGCTAGTGCAAACCATTCAGCACTATACAACACCGCAAGCAGCGCATCCTTCTGAACAATCAGGGGGAGACTACTTCAAAACCACAGTTGGGGGTCCGACAAGGATGCCTGTTATCTCCAGTCCTGTTTAATCTGTTCTTGGAAAACATTATGAGAGAAACCCTCCATGACTTCCACTCTACCATCTCCTTGGCGGCAGACCCCTCAACAACTTCCCCGGTTTCCCGAGACATTGACCTCTGGGCGGAAGTAACACAGAGCTGCAAGATCTTACGACCAGACCTTGAGAACAGAGCGGGAGCATATGGGATGGAGTGAGCTTGGAGAAAGTAAAGTACTTGTGAACAGCACGAGCAACGCCACTGCTAAATGTACATAAACGGCCAGCAACTGGAGAGGTAGACGCTTTTAAATACCTTGGCCATACACTCACAAAGGACGCGATCGACGACAGAAATCAAAGTCAGACTACCATGGCAACATCTTCCATGACAAAACTCACCACCATATGGAAAAGTAAAGAGATCATTTTCCAATAAAACTAAAGCTTCTACAAACCCTTTAATTCAAATATCCTCTGTACGGAATGAAACCTGACATGACTGCTGAAACAGCAAAGCGAATCCAGTCATTTGAAACAAAATGCCATAGAAAACGCTGGCATATCCTGGAGAGAACGAAAGATCAATGAATTTGTGAAGAGTCAAATAACACGGCTGCAGGCCCACAGGAACCCCTTCTCACATCGTCAAGAAGAAAAAGCTGATATGGTTCGGCCACGTCACCCGCCACAAAAACTCTGCCAAAAACAGTACTGCAGGGAACACTCGAAGGGGGCAGAAAGAGGGGAAGACAGAACAAGTCATGGATGGACAACATCAAGAATGGGCCAGGGTGAATGACTCGGCACTGCAGCGCAGAGCCGAGGACCGAGATGGATGGAGGAGGCTTACCACGCATCGTCTTTCGCGTCTCCTCCACGACCGCCAAGGTCCCCGGGACTGATGATGATGAAAGAGTTGTACATGTCCTGAATCATCCAGTCTTGAATATTTTGAGGACAATATACAAAGGGAAGGCGGATTTTCAAATATTAAAGCATTGAAGCTGAAATATGACCAGCATAGAAATGATGATCAATCATAGTTATCTAAATATTTCAAAGAAAAAATTGTTAAAACACTGATCTGGCCTATATTGGTGAATAGTCAGTTTGCCGGACATTAGGAGATTGCAAAGAGACAAAATAGTAGGCATCTTTTCAGTCTCGGAGGACTGCAGTTTCTTCTCTGGATGTTTCTTCTGGTCAGCGTGGGGTGTGGCTAGCACGGGAATGACAGACAGCCCCCATGGCAGGAAGGCACAGATGAATCTGACAATTTGCTGGTCTGTCTGTCTGTCTGCCGGGCTGCAGCCTTTCTTCTCACTCTCTTCCCTCGTGCTGCTAGCAAGGGTTTCTCTTCGAGCTTGGAAAGATATTTTTGCTCAGTCTGTCTCCAGGCTGACCACTCGAGGACTTTTTGCTTCCCAGTTGTTTTTGGTCAATGTTCAGGCTTTTCAGTCCTTTGCACACGCCCTTTGAATCGCAGCTGTGGTCTGCCTGTGGGACATTTTCCCTCACAAGTTCTCCATAGAGAGGTCTTTAGAGATCATTTTGTCGTCCATGCACACGACACATCTGAGCCTGTACAGACCTCTCTGTTTCAGCAGCGTGTACATGCTGGTGCATCCAGCTCTTCCCAGGACAGTGTTGTTTGGGACCTTATCCGCCAGGTGATGTGCAGGATTGTCCGAGGCAACGCAAAGTGAAAGCTTGAGCTTTCGCTCTTGTCGGGCACGCAAAGTCCAGGACTCGCTGCCATACAGAGGGTGCTCATGACGTAGGCTCTGTAGATTGGATCTTTGTGTGCCCGTCAGCTTGCTGTTGTTCCATGCTTTCTTTCTCAGTCTGGTCATGGTGGTCGCTGCTTTGCCCACTCTGCATCAAGTGAGATGGTGTCTGAGATAGTTTAGCCTAGGTACACAGATCATGGACGACATCTAGTTCATATCATTGAGCTTATTGACTGGGAAGAAGTCAACATCCTGTCCCATGACGTGTTTTCTTCAAGCCCCAAGTCTTGACAGGCATCGCTGGAGCAAGTCAATAGATTCGTAGGGGCTCAGCTGAGTGAACAGTTTCTGCTGCATCGTCGTAAAAAAGTATGTCCCCACTGGCACTTCATCTGGAATTTTTTGTCTTGGCTAGGTAAGATCCCTTCAGCTGCAAGACCAAATACGTGTTTCAGCATCACAGCAAAGAAGATTCCAAACAGGATGGGAGCCAGAAACACTCCTGTTTCACTCCGCTCTGTATTTGAAGGCAATTGATGTTGAGCCTCAAAGATGACGGTCTTCAGTCTTTGTGGAAGGATAAAGGTAATGCTGAGAAATTTGGGGGGCACCAATCTGGGAAGGATCTTTAAGAGGCCAAACCCCACTGCAGATCAAAAGCCTTCATAAG
>CM054137.1:1102526-1108776 GCA_028751875.1 Rapana venosa | reverse complement strand
AGCCGGCACAGAGGGCACTGAGAATGATACCTCTACCTGCCTGACTGACTTCAACAGTGAAGTCAAATCGGGCGATGCAGAACCTGGTCTGCCGAACTGAAACTTCAGTTCCTGAGCCATCATGGGCTCCAACATCATCAAACTACTCATGAAAACAAAATAGACATACCTGGCACAATCATCATATGAATACAAATCACACTTATTCAAATTAATAAAATTGAACCAAACACGTGTCAGGAAGTCCGATGGGCTGTCACTTCTGTCCATCTTCATTTTCAAGAACTCTGCCAGCCGTTCCACAGGGGTCATGACACAGCCGAAGACATCGCTTAGTCGGCTGACAATGTCCCTGGCAGAGGAGCAGAACTTGGCAATCTCCCATGCCACACCTCGCAGACTCTGCCGAACGCTGGCCAAAACATAGGAGGGAGAAGCTTCCCTCTCATCAGCACGTCAACTTGCCCCTCCCACTGAGCGAAGTCAACCTCGTCACCGCCTGTTGATCTCGATCCAGTGAAGACGCCAAGTGGTGCCAAAGGGGTAGGTGGCATCACGTTGACCTGGATCTTGGTCTGCAGCAGGGCCGTCACCTTGTCGACCGTCTCCATCAACAGGCCGTTCCCATCCTCCAGAGTAGCGATTCTTGCCCGTAGTCGCTTCATCTCTTCCATCATACTGCTCATCTCTGATCCTTCACTTCGACTTTCCATGATCCTAACTGTGTGAGGTACTGGACTTACAATTAAAACACTCAAAATTCTTTTACAAAGAACATTTGATTTTCTTTCTCTTGAAATTAAAAAAAAATTCCTACAAACCAAAACTTCATGTCAATTGAGTTAGCAAAAATAAATTTAGCTAACAACCAACAAAAATATTTTATAACAGAGCAAAATTTTTTACTCTCAGCAAAATTCCAATTTGCTAATCCACTTTCCAAGATTTCACTTCCAGTGAAAATTTAATGATCTCTCACAATTATTTACCTTGTAAAATTCCTCCAGTGAAATTTAAAGTTTCACTAGGCCAACTCCCACTGTCTCAGTGGAGTTTCAATTTTACCATAAACTAGAAATTCACTTCCTAGCCCCACATTGGGCGCCAAAAGTGTAGAGAGTCCTAAACAGGAATTCTTTAGGTAACCACCCCGATTCCCGGCACCATCCAATCCGGCACCAGAAATGGGATCCTAAACTTATCTTATTGTCTTTAGTATCCCTAAAGAGGATTAGGGCTCGCCTACTGGTGGGCTGGGAGTGATAAAGGGGGGATAGAAAGAGGATAGAAGAAAAATAGAAAAGAACTATAAAAAGGGAGACAGTAAATAGTAGTGAAAATTATTACCTCAACTCACTCAGCAATCACACTGAAACACTATGAATGTGACAACCGACACTCATCCAATGTAATTCTTCAGGCCAAGCAAGTTGGGTTCACAAATTTATTCTACTACTACTACTACTACTAAACTACAATCACACACATCACCAATTGTATTACAAATACAATTTAAAACACAAACTATTATGTTAATTATTTTGTCCAGTCCTCACTATGCAACCAATCATGGATTGTCTCAGATCAGAGATCAAAAGATTCACAACAGAAGTAAACGATGAATACATAATGATGGACCGATGAGACGATGCTAGCGATGATAGATGAGACGATGCTAGCCATGCTACGATGACGATGAACCGAGACGATGCTAGCCATGCTACGATGACGATGAACCGAGACGATGCTAGCCATGCTACGATGACGATGTTCCTTAATGGGGAACATCTGGTCTTCACCCTTGCTGGGGGGAAAAGGACGCTAGCAAAAAGGCGGCAATTTAAACCCAAGGGAAATAATTCACCGGTAGAAAATTACCCTTGTAGTAAATTGGAGTAATTTTCCTTGCTATACTTAGTAACAATCAACACAAAGTACTCTTTTTGTGTGATGTGTTACACGCACCCTTTGCAGGAAAATGTTGCTATCTTTTTACCAAAAAGTATCAACATTTAAAAGCAAACTTGACCCCTCTGAAGACAAACATGAAAGTCCTCAATTTGAACAAAGATGTATACATACCCAATGTGAGCTATGTACCAAAATGCAACCAAAAAATTCCTCCAAGGCAAAAAAACCTCTTAAGGCCTCCACTTGGTCCTGATTGTGTATTTTAAGACATACCCGTCCAATCTAATTTGGACACTGGACTGAAAAACCTTGAACACAAACATTCTAGATCTTCAAAAATATAGAAACATGAACCCTGAAATACATGCAAAAACGAGTCAGACACTGGACAAAAAATGCAAAACACAAAAACATTCATGTTTTCAAACATTAGAAAAACATGAACCTCAGCAATAAACCCGTGTAGACCCACAATGCTACAGTCTGCAAATATGCAGCAAATGACACTCAGAAAAAAACTACAGCAATTTCAAAAGCACATCTGGTTGCTGTCCACAACTATTTCTCTGTTCCTGCAACTGTTTAGGTTGCACAGGAACAAAATCACACCTGTTGGTCAGATCAGGAGTCCGAACACTTACAGACTTTCTTGGTGCGGGCACTGGCTTCCATTTCAACTTCTCCGGAATGGAGTTTTCACAGCCAGGCCTACGCACACTAACTAGACAACTCCTCTGACCTCCACTTTCCAAATTATTGTGGGAGCCATCTCTCAAGGCGTCCCACCGGCTGTTGGAAGAAGGCTCGGAATCACCAATGCCTTGACCACAGCCACTTCTTTCCTGCTTATGGGGAAAACTGCTAGAACCATCTTTTCCTCTGCACCATCTCCTCCTGAAATGGTGAGGAAAACTAACATTATCACGATGGTTGTTCCTAGAGCTACCATCCGCAACCAATTTCTGGTCACACACCTCACGAACACCTCCCTGACCACTACCACGCCTATGTGGCGGTATGTAACGGCCGGGATTGTTCCTGTGGGAGGACTCCTCGGGTTTTGCTGTAAACCCTTGTACGCTGACACTTTTGCCTACATCAGCAGGCTTTACCTTCTTACTACGCCTTGCTGACCGTGACTGGACCGGGCATTCACGAACAAGATGGCCACCACTTTTGCATCGGTAGCAGGGAGCTTTCGGCTTCTGTGACTTAGAGTGGCCTCTGAGTCTCTCTGCTACCATGCCTGCCAACTCCTTATAGTTGATGGCCTCCTGCACGTGTTCCTGATGTGTCCGGCCTGCCGCAGCCGGCACAGATGGCACTGAGGATGATACCTCTACCTGCCTGACTGACTTCAACAGTGAAGTCAAATCAGGTGATGCAGAACCTGGTCTGCCGAACTGAAACTTCAGTTCCTGAGCCATTATGGGCTCCAACATCATCAAACTATTCATGAAAACAAAATAGACATACCTGGCACAATCATCATATGAATACAAATCACACTTATTCAAATTAATAAAATTGAACCAAACACGTGTCAGGAAGTCCGATGGGCTGTCACTTCTGTCCATCTTCATTTTCAAGAACTCTGCCAACCGTTCCACAGGGGTCTTGACACAGCCAAAGACATCGCTTAGTCGGCTGACAATAACCCTGGCAGTGGAGCAGGACTTGGCAATCTCCCATGCCACACCTCGCAGACTCTGCCGAACGCTGGCCAAAACAAAGGAGGGAGAAGCGTTCCCTCTCATCAGCACGTCAACTTGCCCCTCCCACTGAGCGAAGTCAGCCTCGTCACTGCCTGTTGATCCCGATCCAGTGAAGACGCCAAGTGGTGCCAAAGGGGTAGGTGGCATCACGTTGACCTGGATCTTGGTCTGCAGCAGGGCCGTCACCTTGTCGACCGTCTCCATCAACAGGCCGTTCCCATCCTCCAGAGCAGCGATTCTTGCCCGTAGTCGCTTCACCTCTTCCATCATACTGCTCATCTCTGATCCTTCACTTCGACTTTCCATGATCCTAACTGTGTGAGGTACTGGACTTACAATTAAAACACTCAAAATTCTTTTACAAAGAAATGTTGATTTTCTATCTCTCTTGAAATTTAAAAAAAATTCCTACAAACCAAAACTTCATGTCAGTTGAGTTAGCAAAAATAAATTTAGCTAACAACCAACAAAAATATTTTATACCAGAGCAAAATTTTTTACTCTCAGCAAAATTCCAATTTGCTAATCCACTTTCCAAGATTTCACTTCCAGTGAAAATTTAATGATCTCTCACAATTATTTACCTTGTAAAATTCCTCCAGTAAAATTTAAAGTTTCACTAGGCCAACTCCCACTGTCTCAGTGGAGTTTCAATTTTACCATAAACTAGAAATTCACTTCCTAGCCCCACATTGGGCGCCAAAAGTGTAGAGATTCCTAAACAGGAATTCTTTAGGTAACCACCCCGATTCCCGGCACCATCCAATCCGGCACCAGAAATGGGATCCTAAACTTATCCTATTGTCTTTAGTATCCCTAAAGAGGATTAGGGCTCGCCTACTGGTGGGCTGGGAGTGATAAAGGGGGGATAGAAAGAGGATAGAAGAAAAATAGAAAAGAACTATAAAAAGGGAGACAGTAAATAGTAGTGAAAATTATTACCTCAACTCACTCAGCAATCACACTGAAACACTATGAATGTGACAACCGACATTCATCCAATGTAATTCTTCAGGCCAAACAAGTTGGGTTCACAAATTTATTCTACTACTACTACTACTAAACTACAATCACACACATCACCAATTGTATTACAAATACAATTTAAAACACAAACTATTCTGTTAATTATTTTGTCCAGTCCTCACTATGCAACCAATCATGGATTGTCTCAGATCAGAGATCAAAAGATTCACAACAGAAGTAAACGATGAATACATAACGATGGACCGATGAGACGATGCTAGCCATGCTAGATGAGACGATGCTAGCCATGCTACGATGACGATGAACCGAGACGATGCTAGCCGTGCTACGATGACGATGAACCGAGACGATGCTAGCCATGCTACGATGACGATTAACCGAGACGATGCTAGCCATGCTACGATGACGATGTTCCTTAATGGGGAACATCTGGTCTTCACCCTTGCTGGGGGGAAAAGGACGCTAGCAAAAAGGCGGCAATATAAACCCAAGGGAAATAATTCACCGGTAGAAAATTACCCTTGTAGTAAATTGGAGTCATTTTTCTTGCTATACTTAGTAACAATCAACACAAAGTACTCTTTTTGTGTGATGTGTTACAGATTGATTGATTGATTGATTGTTTCATTGATTGATTCGTTGATTCATTTCTTCACCAATGTCAGCTGGTAGTCTACTGCACCCACATAGATTCCACATTATTCTTTCCGCTACAGAGAAAGACCTTGACCAACTACAATTTGCTTACAGGTCTGGAAGGGGTGTACAAGATGCCAAACTATTCATTTTGAACAAATTGTATAGCCACTTGGAAACACCTGACTCTCATGCCAGAATATTGTTCGCTGACTTTAGTTCAGCTTTCAATACAATGCAGCCTCACGTTCTGATTAACAAAATAATTTCAAAATTTGACGTATACAATCAACTTGTTCGTTGGCTGATTGAATTTTTAACCAACAGACCACAGCGTGTTTTGGCCAACAAAATATCTTCTTCGGTTAAATTTACCTGCACTGGTTCTCCACAGGGTTGTGTCCTCTCACCACTTCTGTACATTCTATACACAGATGATTGCAGAAACAACTATGGAAATTCCTTTCTGGTAAAGTTCGCAGATGACAGTGCTCTTTTATCTCTCTTATCCGGATCAGTCTTAGACCATGGTCCAGCCCTCACCAAGTTCGTACACTGGTGTGACGAGGCCTATCTAGAGCTAAATGTTTCTAAAACTAAAGACCTGCCTATCGACTTCAGAAGATCAGGGCATACTCCTAAGAATATTAATATCCATAATCAGGAAGTTGAAAACGTTTCGAACTATAAGTATCTGGGAACTGTTTTTGACCACAAGTTAAACTGGGATGTTAACATTGACGCTATTGTCAAAAAGGGACAAGAACGTGTGTATTTTCTGAGGAAACTGAACTCATTTTTTGTAGACAAAAGGATTCTTTCCTTGTTTTACAAGTCTTACATAGAGAGTGTTCTAAGTTTCCTTTCATTTGTTGGTACAATAACCTTAGTGTTAAAAACAAGAATGGCCTGCAGAGAATTGTAAGAATATGCTTAAATATAATTGAGAAGAATAAAGAGATCTCAAGTCGTTCTGCAATCAGCAGCTTGTACGCAAAGCC
>CM054137.1:1085026-1097526 GCA_028751875.1 Rapana venosa | reverse complement strand
AACTGCTTCCTTGTCTCTTGGCGTCTTCACCCACACTTTATCTCCTTTTTGAAGTTTTGGAAGTGTCCTAGTTTTGTGACGACGGTCAAACTGTTCTTTTTGTTGCTGTCTGATGTGAGCATCTATCTGCTGAAATCTCTGTAGATTTGGTGTGACAGGAACATGGTGTGATGGCAAAGAAGGGACTTTTGTTCTCCGTTTTCTTCCCATCAGGAGCTCCACTGGGCTTGGTCCATGCTGGAGGGGTGTTGCTCTATAGTTCAGAAGTGCAATGTAAGGCCAAAGGGTCTTCTACCTTTCTCAACAAATATTTCACAGTTTGCACTGCTCTTTCAGCTTCTCCATTTCCTTGAGAATGAAAAGGGCTATTTGTCAAATGTGTGAAACCATATTTCTCAGCAAAATTACTGAAGTCTCGTGAGCTGAACTGGGGACCATTGTCTGATACAACAATTTCAGGAATGCCCTGTCTTCCAAAATAGCTCTGCAATGATCAGTGACAGACAATGATCAATGACAGATGTTGATGTTGTGGATGACAGGTAAGCAGTATCAATCCACCTTGAGAAGTAATCCACAACAAGCAGATATTTGTGATTTCTGTACTCAAACAGATCTATCCCCATACGTTGCCATGGATAGTCAGGGTTTTCGTTGGTTTCAGTGGTTCAGGATGATGTATGTGTTCCTGCTCCCAAACGCTACACTGAGTAACTTTCTGTTCCAGTTGTCTTGTCAAACCTGGCCACCACACACTGTTTCTTGCTAGCGCCCTGCATTTCACAATGCCCTGGTTACCTTCATGAAGGCGCTGCAAAATTTCTTCCTGGAAGTCTTTTGGAACAACAATGCGACCCTGAAACAGCAGCATCCCCTCCTGAATTGAGAGATCATTACGGACGTACCAGTACTGCTTCAACTGTGCATCTCGTCGTGCTTTCTCAGGCCATGAATTTGTCTTGCAGAAATTTATAACATGACTGCAGACTTTATCTTTGAGTTGACTGATGCGAATTTTCTCTCTGAGTTGATCAGTAAAAAGAAAGACTCTCAACAAGCAACTGACAAACATGTTTGTCTCGACCTCCATCTGGTGATCCTGTTTAGCAGGAACACTCCCAGGAGCCCGAGACAGTGGTGTCACTGTCACATATCTTTCCTGCTGTGTACTCCATCTCATAAGAAAATGCATAATCCTCATTTCCTGAAGTGCTGGATTCTTGGAGTCAACTCATCCAGGTGTTTCTTCTTCAGTAAGGCAAGAAGAGGTTTGTGGTCTGTTTCTATCATGAACTTCTTCAGACCGATCAAGAATTCTGCAAACTTCTCACAACACCACGTAACCGCCAAGGCTTCTTTTTCAACTTGGGCATATCTTGCTCAGTAGAAGTCAGCGATCTTGATGCAGAGCAAACTGACTTCCGGTCCTGACCTTCTCTTTGAAGTAGCACTGCTCCCAGTCCATAAGATGATGCATCTGCTGACACTTTGATCTCTTTCTCAGGATCATAGTGTGCCAACACTGGAGTCATGCTCAGTTGTGTTTTGAGCTTTTGAAAGGCCTCTTCTTGTTGCTGGCTCCATGTCCAGTCATTCTAATGTTTGAGTAAATCTTGCAGGGATTTTGTCTTATCTGCAAGACTTGGGGAAAATTCCCCTACATGGTTTACTATGCCAAGGAATATTCTAAGCTCTGTGATATTTTGGTCTTGGAAATTGTTTATTGTCTCTACTTGCTGGGATCCACTCTGATACCATCCGTGAAATGATGTGACCCAGAAAGTCACTGTGTCAGTTGAAAAGACACATTTCTCATTCAAGGTGATGTTTGCCTCTTGCATTCTCTCCAAAACAGCCTTCAGTCTCTCATCATGTTCCTTCTGATTTTTGCCACTGACAAGAACATCATCAATGTCGGCAATCACTCCTGGAATTCCTGTTAGTATGTGGGTCATTTCTCTGTGGAAAATTTCTGGCCGATTTGATCCCAAATGGAAGTCTCATTCAGTTTGGTGAGATCAATGCAAAGTCTCACTTTCCCGTTTGCTTTTGGCACCACAACTATGGGGCACACCAGTCAGTTGGAGTTGTAACAGGTCTAATGATATCTTGCTCCTGCAGGCGAATTAATTCTTGCTGTACTTGTTTCTTCATGGGGAGTGGTAGATGTCTGGGTGCAGTGATGGATAATGGTTGTGCATTTTCTTTCAGTCTGATTTTGTAGACAGTCTTCACTTTCCCAGTCCTTGAAATAACTGTGGAAATGTTGATGCTGGACTTCCTGATTGCTAGCTGTGTTGAATTCACTCTTTCCATCAGGTGAAGTGCTGCTATGGCTGGTCTGCCAAGTAGAGGTTCATGAAGGTTTTCCACTATGTACAGGTCCTGTACTGTCTCCTTCTTTCAGTCATGAGAGTGGCAGTGTACTTTCCCACTACCTTGATTTCTGTCTTCCCTGGACCTAACAACTTCTTGTTGGTCTTCTGTATTACAGGAGAAGTCTTCTTGAAAAATCATCGTGGAACAACCAAGACATCTGCCCCTGTATCCACTCGAAATCTGACTGGTTTTCCATTGATCAGTACTGTTGCATGCCAAAGATCTTCTGTTACTGCATTGACACATTCTTTGTCTCCACCTTCAGTTAAGCCGAGTACTGTCTCTTCTTCTTCCTCTCCATCAATGTGGTGCACCTTCTTAGATCTACACATGACTGCGTAGTGACCTTTTGAAAAACATGTGTGGCACTCTGCATCTTTTGCTGGGCAGTCTTTTCTTCCATGTATAGGTACTTTGACACAACGTGAGCATTTCTTTTGTGCTTGAGAACGAAAATGTTCATGCTTTTCAGTTTTTGCAGCATGATATTTTCTTCCAGTCAATGGAATTCTGTTCACATGTGAATTCCCATAGTCATGGCTTGCCATTATGTGTGCCTGCTGTCTTGAAGTTTCATATGCTCTTCCAATGCACAAACATTTGGCCAAGTCTAACTTTTTATCTTCCAGCATTTTCTCTCTGAGCGCATCTTCTCTCACTCCCATGACAACTTGGTCTCGAATCATCCTGTCTTCTTGTTGCCCAAAATTGCAGTGTTTGACTAACTGACGAAGAGATATGATGTATGCCTCAACTGATTCTGAGGCTTCTTGTCCTCTTGAGTGAAATTTGTATGCTTCAAATGCTGCATGTGTTTCTCCAACACAGAATTCCTGAAATGTCTCTATAATTTTCTGCAAGTTCTTGCTATCAGCATCACTGTCAAAATGAAATCCATCATAAATGTCCATTGCTTCTTCTCCAATGGTGGCTAAGAAAACAGCAGTCTGAAATTCTGCAGCTTCTTTAATAATAATAATAATAATAATAATAATAAATGGAATTTATATAGCGCTATATCTTGCAGAGACAAATCAAAGCGCTTGCACTCAACTCATTCTTACACAGTCATACAACCAGTAACAAGTAATAGTTCCAACAAGTCCAAATGTGCACGCACACACACACACACACACACACACACCCACACACACACACACACACACACACACACACACACACACACACACACACACACCACACACACACACACACAGAGGTTACACACCCTGGCAGGGCAATAGAATCTTGGCTGTTGGAGGCAGGAAAAATCTATGAGATGAAGCAGGAGAGGAAAATCTTAGGTTTGAAATAAATATGTCTTGAGACTGGATTTAAAAGTGTCATAAGAAGGCTTTTGGCGGAGAGAGAGAGAGGGAGATCATTCCACATTAATGGACCAGAATTTGAGAAGAGCGACGCCGATGGTGGATTGATTGAATCTAGGTATTCGTAAGGACAAGGTATCTGCAGCAGAGCGGAGAGAACGAGAAGGAGTGTACAAGTGAAGACATTCACAGAGGTAGGCGGGTGCTGTTTTGTGGAGACATTTGTAACAGAGGGTATTGATCTTATAGTTTACTCTCTGTGGCACAGGCAGCCAGTGGAGAGATTGCAAGAGAGGGGTGATATGCTCAGTTTTTTTCTTTCTGAGGACTAGCCGAGCTGCAGAGTTATGTATACGTTGAAGGGATTGGATTGATGATGCTGGCAGACCAGCCAACAGAGAATTGCAATAGTCCAGACGTGAAAGAATGAGAGACGCAACAAGTTTGGATGTTGCATCGGTGGACAGGTATTTTCGAATTGCACTAATACGCCGTAATTGATAGTAGCTACTGGCTATGGAATAATTGTCCCACTGTCTTTTGAATTTTCGCCAATTATTTGGCAAACCGCTTCCACACTCTAGTTTGACTGGAGCTGGTACACCAGCAGTGAACTGCTTCATCTGGTTCGTTGAAGATACTGCCATAACGTCTAAAAGCTTTCTAGTTTACTACCAGTCTTTGTTTTTTTCTTTTTTTTTAACTTACAGTTTCTTCCACCCATACATTCAGTTACCAGCTACTGTTTCCATTGTCTCTAGTTTGATCCCTCTTCTGACACCATGTTGTGTTTGGTGTTGTTTATGTAACTCATTAAAATAGACTTAGAGACATGGGGAAGATGCTGCTGACCATCTCCCAGTGCAGTTCCTCAGTGGCCTCCCTTGTCATAGAAAGTACCCCGAAGACAACAATGCCTAATTATCTGATTGGTCAATAATGCGTACCATTATTCTACAACTTTGACTTTGACTTTGACACACACACTCACACACACACACACCACACACACACACACACACACAGAGAGAGAGAGAGAGAGAGAGAGAGAGAGAGAGAGAGAGAGAGAGAGAGAGAGAGAGAGAGAGAGAGAGAGAGAGAGAGAGAGAGAGAGAGAGAGAGAGAGAGAGGAGAGAGCGTGAGAGAGAGCGCACATCGAACAACTCGTTGCCGTGCTTGCGATCAAAAAACCGAACTGTCCACATCATACCAATGCCACCCGGGTCTGCCATCTCTCTCTCTCTCTCTCTCTCTCTCTCTCTCTCTCTCTCTCTCTCTCTCTCTCTCTCTCTCTCTCTCTCTCTCTCTCTCTCTCTCCCTCCCTCCCCCCCCCTCTCTCTCTCTCTCTCTCTCCTCTCTCTCTCTCTCTCCTCTTCTCTCTCTCTCTCTCTCTCTCTCTTCATTCATGTAGCCCTCACAGACCACTGACTTCAGCGATGTTGGCACTGTCAATGGTGGTCTGCTCTTTTCCTTCTGGCCTTGGAGAACGTTCAGTTGTCATCACATTTGTCTGTGTTTGTTTGTTTGCATGACCGACGTGTCTCAGTCTGCGCTTATTCATTTCAGCTCACATTGTCTTTGCACTAAAAGTTCATCCAGAGTACTTCATTTGATCTTCTGTCTGAAAGTTTGACAGGTACAATTATGTCCCCAGTGTAGCCACAGTTGGGTTGCGGTGATTTTGTCTCTTTCTAATGTCGGTAGTGTGAGGCTCCTGGTTCACCTGCTGGAGTCAGCTTCAAATGGCGAAAGGAACGAGAAAGGACAGTGTCTGCTGGAGCTTTGCTGTCACCATGGGGTGTGTGTCAGTAACACCTTCCTCTTCAACACGAAGCCTCAGCATCGAGTCTCCTGGAGACACCTGTGATCCAAACACTGGCATCAGCTTGACCTCATGATCCTCACCAGACGTGTCAACCTTTCCAGCGTCAAGATCACTCGCAGCGTCCAGAGCGCAGACTGTGACACTGACCATTCTTTGGTGATCAGCAATGTGAAGCTCTGTCCAAAGAGACTGCACTGCATGAGAAATTAGTGAAGATCTCGCATCGACACCAGCAAAACACGTGATCTAGTTAAAGTGGAGGAATCTGCATGTACATTGGAGGAATCTCTCTCTGGCCCACCCACTGAAAATGGCCAAGAACGATGGGAACACTTCAGAGATGATGTCTACAATGCCGCCATGTCCACCCTTGGCAAAAAGACCAGCAAGTCAGCTGATTGGTTTGAAGCCTGCTCAGAAGAAATGACACCAGTCATCGAGGCCAAGAGAAACGCCTTGACAGCATACAAAACCAATCACAGCAAGAAAAACCTCCAGGGTCTCCATGCTGCTTGCAGCAAAGTCCACCAGTGTGCCAGGCAATGCGCCAACGACTTTTGGCTTCAGCTCTGCTCCCAGATTCAGATCGGAGCTGACACAGGCAACATCAAGGCGATTTGTGACGACATCAAGCTGGCACTGGAACCAACACAACAGAAAAAACTGCCCCTTTGAAATCAGCTTCTGGGGATGTAGTTCAAGACAGAGAACCGCAGATGGAGCACTGGGTACAACACTGCACTGAGCTGTATGCAAAGGAACATGTAGTCACAGAAGACGCCCTGAATGCAACAGAGAGCTGGAGGAGCTTGACAGAGAACCAGCCATAGATGAACTCAGCAAAGCCCTGGACTCTCTTGCCTCCAAAGTACGGAAGTGCTGCACAGAGACACTCATCACCGAGTTGCATGAAATCCTCTGCCTCTGTCGGAGTGAAGGCGAAGTACCACAAGACATGAGGGATGCTAACGTCATCACACTATACAAAAACAAAGGTTACAGAAGGGTTTGCAATAATTATGGCGGCATATCTCTCCTCAGCATCGGTGGGAAAGTCTTTGCACGAGTAGTACTGAAGAGGCTCCAGGCACTTGCAGAGCAAGTCTACCCTGAATCGCAGTGTGGTTTCTGAGCCAACAGATTAACTATAGACATGATCTTCTCCCTCTAACAACTCCAGGAGAAACGTAGAGAGCAAAGGCAATGTGTGTGTGTGAGTGTGTGTGTGTGTGAGTGTGTGTGTGTGTGTGTGTGTGTGTGTGTGTGTGTGTGTGTGTGTGTGTGTGTGTGTGTGTGTAAGTTTATGCCTTTACTAGTCAATTTATGTCTTTACTAGTCAATGGTCTTTATAAAATTGTATTCATATAAAAATATTGGTGTGTGTGTGTCTATGGGTATGCGCACGCATGCGTGTTTGCATGTGTGAGTGCGTGCGTGCGTGCATGTGTAAATAGTAAGTTTATATGTATTTTCCAATCAATAAATTTTATAACATTGTATTTCTACATTGGTGTGTGTGGGTATGTGTGAGTGAGTGAGTGAGTGTCAAGTCAAGTCAAAATTTTATTTCCAGATGGTACATTGAATAAGCAATGCATTTGCTTTTTCTCATCAAGCCATCTATCTAAGAACAAATTTCTTAATTATTATACTGAAATACTACATTATTGCATCCTTTACCATTAAATTAAACCAGTAAAAAGAGGAAAATCGATAAGATAATACATTGAAAAATACAAATTACCACATATACATATACACGCACACACATACTCATACACACCTTCGCGCGTGCGCGCTCACATCCACACACAAACTTAAATAAAGAATGTTTTAAGAATTAAAAAAACCAAAATCATAATCAAGCGTGCGTGCGTGCGCGTGTGTGCGTGTGCGCGCGCGCGTGTGCGTGTGTATGTGTGTGTGTCTGTGTCTGTGTGTGATGCTTTTTGTTAAAGTTATCTTGGAATGTTTATACCAATTTGAAATGTAGCTTTCTTGTGTCTTTCGAGATAATTATACGTATCAATGTGCCTGTCAGTACTGTATTTGCCCTTCCTGGGATTATTAACATGTTTTTGACTGGACTTGACTTGACAACCACACTTTGTTGCCTTCATAGATCTTATGAAAGCTTTTGATCTGGTCAGTAGGGTTGGCCTCTTCAAGATCCTTCCCAAGATTGGATGTCCTCCCAAACTTCTCAGCATTATCATATCCTTCCACAAAGACATGAAAGACACCGTCATCTTTGACGGCTCAACATCAACTGCCTTCAAAATACAGAGCGGAGTGAAACAGGAGTGTTTCTGGCTCCCATCCTGTTTGGAATCTTCTTTGCTGTGATGCTGAAACACGTATTTGGTCTTGCAGCTGAAGGGATCTTACCTAGCCAAGACTAAAATTCCAGATGAAGTGCCAGTGTGACATACTCTTTACAGACGATGCAGCAGTAACTGTTCACTCAGCTGAGCTCCTACAGAATCTAATGACTTGCTCCAGCGATGCCTGTCAAGACTTCGGGCTTGAAGAAAACACGTCATGGGACAGGATGTTGACTCTTCCCCAGTCATAAGCATCAATGACTATGAACTAGATGTCGTCCATGATCTCGTGTACCTAGGCTCAACTATCTCAGACACCATCTCACTTGATGCAGAGCTGGGCAAAGCAGCGACCACCATGACCAGACTGAGAAAGAAAGCATGGAACAACAGCAAGCTGACGGAGCACACAAAGATCCAGATCTACAGAGCCTACGTCATGAGCACCCTCCTGTATGGCAGCGAGTCCTGGACTTTGCGTGCCCGACAAGAGCGAAAGCTCAATGCTTTTCACATGCGTTGCCTCGGACACATCCTGCACATCACCTGGCAGGATAAGGTCCCAAACAACACTGTCCTGGGAAGAGCTGGATGCACCAGCATGTACACGCTGCTGAAACAGAGAGGTCTGTACAGGCTCAGATGTGTCGTGTGCATGGACGACAAAATGATCTCTAAAGACCTCCTCTATGGAGAACTTGTGCAGGGAAAATGTCCCACAGGCAGACCACAGCTGCGATTCAAAGACGTGTGCAATAAGGACTGAAAAGCCCTGAACATTGACCAAAACAACTGGGAAGCAACAGTCCTCGAGTGGTCAGCCTGGAGACAGACTGAGCAAAAATATCTTTCCAAGCTCGAAGAGACACTTGCTCAGCAGCACGAGGCAAAGAGAGTGAGAAGAAAGGCTGCAGCCAGGCAGACAGACAGACAGACCAGCATTGTCAGACTTCATCTGTGCCTTCCTCTGCCATAGGGCTGTCTGTCATTCCCGTGACTAGCCACACCCCACGCTGACCCAGAAGAAACATCCAGAGAAGAACTGCAGTCCTCCGAGACTGAAAGATGCCTACTATTTTGTCTCTTTGCAATCTCCTAATGTCCAGGCTACTGACCTATTCACCAATATAGGCCAGATCAGTGTTTTAACAATTTTTTCTTTGAAATATTTAGATAACTATGATTGATCATCATTTCTATGCTGGTCATACTCAGCTTCAATGCTTTAATACTTTTGAAAATCCGCCTTACCTCTTGTCATATTGTCCTCAAAATATTCAAGACTGGATGATTCAGGACAATGTACAACTCATCATCATCATCAGTCCCGTGACCTTTGCGGTCGTGGAGGAGACGCGAAAGACGATGCCGTGGTAAGCCTCCTCCATCCATCTCGGTCCTCGGCTCTGCGCTGCAGTGCCGAGTCATTCATCCTGGTCCATTCTCTGATGTTGTCCATCCATGACTTGTTCTGTCTTCCCCTCTTTCTGCCACCTTCGAGTGTTCCCTGCAGTACTGTTTTTGGCAGAGTGTTGTGGCGGGTGACGTGGCCGAACCATATCAGCTTTTTCTTCTTGACGATGATGAGAAGGGGTTCCTGTGGGCCTGCCAGCCGTGTTATTTGACTCTTCACAAATTCATTGATCTTTCGTTCTCTCCAGGATATGCCCAGCAGTTTTCTATGGCATTTTGTTTCAAATGACTGGATTCGCTTTGCTGTTTCAGCAGTCAATGTCCAGGTTTCACTTCCGTACAGCAGGATAGTTTGAATTAGGGCTTTGTAGAGCTTTAGTTTGATTGGGAAACTGATCTCTTTACTTTTCCATATGGTGGTGAGTTTTGTCATGGAAGATGTTGCCATGGCTAGTCTGACTTTGATTTCTGTCGTCGATCGCCCGTCCTTTGTGAGTGTATGCGCCAAGGTATTTAAAAGCGTCTACCTCCTCCAGTTGCTGGCCGTTCATGTACATTTTAGCAGTGGCGTTGCTCGTGCTGTTCACAAGTACTTTACTTTTCTCCAAGCTCACCTCCATCCCATATGCTCCAGCTCTGTTCTCAAGTCTGGTCGTAAGATCTTGCAGCTCTGTGTTACTTCCGCCCATGAGGTCAATGTCATCGGCAAACCGCAAGTTGTTGAGGGGTCTGCCGCCAATGGAGATGGTAGAGTGGAAGTCATGGAGGGTTTCTCTCATAATGTTTTCCAAGAACAGATTAAACAGGACTGGAGATAACAGGCATCCTTGTCGGACCCCAACTGTGGTTTTGAAGTAGTCTCCCACCTGATTGTTCAGAAGGACTGCGCTGCTTGCGGTGTTGTATAGTGCTTGAATGGTTTGCACTAGTCCTTCTTCAATGCCAAACATTCTGAGGACCTGCCACAGGCCTTCGTGCCATACTCTGTCGAAAGCCTTCTTGAAGTCGATGAAGTTGTGGAACAGGTCTCTCTGATGTTGAAGATGTTTTTCCATCAGGATGTGGCAGTTAAAAATCTGTTCGATTGTGCTCCTGCCTGCCCTGAACCCAGCTTGTTCCTCTGCAAGGTGTTCTTCTGCCTCCTTCTTGAGTCGATTCAAAATAACTTTGAGCATGATCTTGCTGGCGTGGCTGATGAGGCTGATTGTTCTATAGTTTTGGCATTGGCGTAAATTTCCCTTCTTGGGAAGGGGTATGATGAGTGATTGTGTCCATTCTGTTGGCCACTGTTTTGTCTCCCAAATCTTCTGACAGATAGCTGTAACATGTGTGATGACTGTTTCGACACCATGCTTGAGCAGCTCTGCTGGTTTGTTGTCTGCTCCTGTGGACTTTCCTACTGGTAAACTGCGGATGGCTTCTTCCACTTCTTCCCTCAGTATAGGTAATGGCGAGGGTACCCTTGATGTTGCTGCTTCCTCTTCTACAACTAAATGCTGATAAAACCGAAGCCCTGCTTGCAGTGACCAAACATAAACTTGGCTCCATCTCAATAACATCAATAGAATTTGGCAATATTTATGTCAGTCCCTCTCCCCAGCTCTGTGAAATAGGTGTTGTAATCAACAACACACTTTTTTAAAATCCATTTTTATTCCTCCCCCTCTCTGTCCCTCTTTGTCTGTCTGTCTGTCTTCCTCTCTCTGTCTCTCTATCTCTGTCTCTCGACAGCTGTAAATCTGGTACAATTTCACAAAAGGAATGGACTGACCTTGTCGAACAATGCTTCTCCTCCTTCCCCCAGTCTGCAGTCAGTACGAGTTCCATAATCCCAGCTAGAGGTCGACATCATCTTAACACTTCCATTATTCCTTCCAAAAAAACCCTTCAAAACAGTCTGTTATCTGTCAAACACCACATTCATTGATCACACAGGCACTTTCACCACTAGTTCTGGAGCTCCTCGTTTAGCTCTCTTCATCAATCTGACTCACCCCAGTGCAAGAGGCACCTCCAGAATAGCAAACAATCTTCGGTTCTCTTGCATTTTTGCAAAATATACCTTTATCACTGTCAGCAACATGCGTCTTTTGCAGAGCAACATTAATTGCAATTATTCTGTGAGTGAGTCTGATCTGAAACCATTTCAGTTTTATTTCTTTAATATTCTGGCCTTGTGCTAATACCACGTGCCCCTGTCACGTGACTTTATTGGGTAGCCGGGAAGACTGCACAAGCGGAAAGGTGTACAGCCTCATTGTCCACCTTCCTGACAACTCTCATGCACTCGTTCATCAGTAACATTCAAACCAGAATAGTTATAGTCAAATGTGCACACATCTCAATGCATCGTATTGTATTGTATCGTATTGTATTGTATACCACTTTAAGTCAGTAGATTTCTATGCGTGAATTTCGGGCTGCTCTCCCCGGGGAGAGCGCGTTACCACAAGATCAGCACCACTCTTTTTTTATTTTATTTTTTACCTTTTTGCTGTCGGCATAATTATGCATTGATTTCCCTATCAGATTGACTTTTTTCTACGGAATTTTGCCAGGGACAACTCTTTTGTTGCGTGGGTTCTTTTACATGCGCTCAATAATTATGTGTAATATACGGGACCTCAGTTTATCGTCTCATCAGAAAGACTAGCACTTAAACCATCACTCAAGGTTTAATGAATGGGAGACATCTTTCGGGTCCAAACGGGTATTGAACCATCGCACATTTCCGACCCGGACTTTTCGCTTTCTAGGCAGGTGCGTTACCTCTAGACCACCGATCTACGAAGTGTAACTTCTGTAGTCTAAAGCATTCAGAGCAAAAAAGAAAAAGATAAAAGTGAACACAGGCAGTTAAGACCAACAAATAAACTGTGTGCATACGTGCACACGCCCCCCAAAAACCACACACACACACAACACACACACACACACACACGCACGCACGTACGCACGCACGCACGCACGCACGCACGCACGCACGCACCACACACACACACACACACACACACACACACACACACACACATACACTTATGGGGACGGGATAGCCTGGTGGTTAGAGTGATGTATTCGTGATCTGCTGACCGGGTTCGATTCTCGTTGAACAGGATTTTTCCTCTGGAGTTAGCATCAGTACCGACTCCACTCTTCCCAAAAGTCCTTCGGATGACACTATAAACAGAGGTCCCGTGTGCGAACACACGCAGAACATATTGCGCTCATGTT
>CM054137.1:1077108-1084526 GCA_028751875.1 Rapana venosa | reverse complement strand
TTTCTTTCCCAGTACTGTTTGGCATGTTGTCTTCCAGGTCTCACGTAGACTCTGCCATTGCTCTTCGACTGTTTCCTCTGGCAGCTGGGAAAGCACACTGAAGTTGTTCCTCAGTTCGAGCCTGAATTCTTCTATTTTTTCTCTTTCCTTCAGGCTTTGCACGTTGAACTTGTGTGATGGTCTTCCTGCCCGGTCGATGTAGGCTTTGAACTTGGTCTTGAGGATGGCAACAACAAGATGATGGTCTGATGCTGCATCTGCTCCACGCTTCACCCTGACATCATGCAGGCTCCTTCTCCACTTTCGCCCGATGGTGATGTGGTCAATCTGGTTTTCTGTCTTGCCATCGGGGGAAGTCCATGTGGTCTTGTGGACTTTCTTGTGGGGAAAGATGGTGCCTCCAATGACCAGGTCGTTGAACATGCAGAATTCTGTTAAAAGTTCTCCATTTTCATTTTGTTCTCCAGTGTCATGTCTGCCCATGATCTGTTCTCTGTTGGTGTTGTCTGTCCCCACTTTGGCATTCATGTCTCCCATTAATATATAATAATAATAAATGGAACTTATACAGCGCTATATCTTGCAAAGACAAATCAAAGCGCATGTAAGGCAATCCATGTCAAACAAGAAATCCCTCCTAACTTTCGACTCCCAAGATTGTTAAGCTATGTCGCACAGCTTTGAGTCAACGCAGACCATTTATTGAAAAAAAAAGCACTGGCTATATCACATATGAAATTCAAAGCCATTAGAACTGTAAAGATTGCGCAGTCATAAATAATCCTGTGCATTCCTTTGGCAAGACAGCAGGCCATGGTTTGCTTCTCTTCAGGGAAGGTCTGACAAACCTGGACCCTGAATCCCGTTTGGGCCCGAAACTTTCCCCCCATCCATTAGACCATGAGTGGTGGTCTGGGTGCTAGTCTTTCGGATGAGATGATAAACCGAGATCCAGTGTGTTACACATAATTATTTAGCGCACGTAAAAGAACCCACGGCAAGAGAGTTGTCCCTGGCAAAATTATGTAGAAAAAAGCCACTCTGATAGGTGTTGTGTTTGCTGTTGTTTATGTAACTCATTAAATAGGCTTAGAGACATGGAGAAGATGATGATGACGATCTCCCAGTGCAGTTCCTCAGTGGCCTCCCTTGTCATATAAAGTACCCTGAAGACAAAAATGCCTAATTATCTGATTGGTCAATAATGCGTACCACTATTCTACATCCCCCGTTTTCAGATTATTGAAAAGTTTAAAAATCTCTTTTCAAATTGATAATAATTTAAATCAAATTATTGGGCATCTCTCGCACATCCTAATATACTGTCCCTTTGAAAATTCCTTGTCTTCCATATTCAACTTTCACTTTCAGTTTTGGTTTTCGTTTTACACATCAGTAAAACACTTTTAACACTTTTTTTTTACATCAGCATAGCACTAAGTGCGTTTTTAAAAAAAGAGTTATCATTTTTCGCAGTTTCACAAGTCTTCCTGATCTTGTATATGTGCCAGACTGCGACTGTTCATCAGACAGTGTTCTGGTCATCAGCTGATCATCTGGAGTAGGGTTTAACTGCACAGTATCTGGTTCAGGTTCCTGTTGCAGTTCTGGTACAGAACGCTGCTCCTGTGGTCCTGGAAGCGTCGACGTTTTGTAGGGGACATCCTCTGTTGAAGATTGCTGGCTGCTCTGTGGACACAGGTGTACACGATTTCTTCTTTGTTTTCCCATATTGGATCGTGTATGATGATGGTGAGGCAGCATCCACACGACTGCTTCCTTGTCTCTTGGCGTCTTCACCCACACTTCATCTCCTTTTTGAAGTTTTAGAAGTGTCCTAGTTTTGTGATGATGGTCAAACTGTTCTTTTTGTTGCTGTTTGATGTGAGCATCTATCTGCTGAAATCTCTGTAGATTTGGTGTGACAGGAACACGGTGTGATGGCAGAGAAGGGACTTTTGTTCTCAGTGTTCTTCCCATCAGGAGCTCTGCTGGGCTCAGTCCATGGTGGAGGGGTGTTGCTCTATAGTTCAGAAGTGCAGTGTAAGGATCTTCTGCCTTTTTCAACACATTTTTCACAGTTTGCACTGCTCTTTCAGCTTCTCCATTTCCTTGAGAATGAAAGGGCTACTTGTCCAATGTGTGAAACCATATTTCTCAGCAACATTACTGAAGTCTCGTGAGCTGAACTGGGGACCATTGTCTGAAACAACAATTTCAGGAATGCCCTGTCTTCCAAAAATAGCTCTGCAATACTCAATGACAGATGTTGATGTTGTAGATGACAGGTAAGCAATATCAATCCACCCTGAGAAGTAATCCACAAAAAGCAGATATTTGTGATTTCTGTACTCAAACAGATCCATCCCCACACGTTGCCATGGACAGTCAGGGGTTTTCGTTGGTTTCAGTGGATCAGGATGATGTATGGGTTCCTGCTCACAAATGCTACACTGAGTGACTTTCTGTTCCAGTTTTCTGGACAAACCTGGCCACCACACACTGTTTCTTGCTAGCGCCCTGCATTTCACAATGCCCTGGTGACCTTCATGAAGGCGCTGCAAAATGTCTTCCTGGAGGTCTGTTGGAACAACAATGCGACCCTGAAACAGCAGCAGCCCCTCCTGAATGGAGAGATCATTACCGACGTACCAGTACTGCTTCAACTGTGCATCTCTTCGTGCTGTCTCAGGCCATGAATCTGTCATGCAGAAATTTATAACATGACTGCAGACTTTATCTTTGAGTTGACTGATGAGAATTTTCTCTCTGAGTTGATCAGTAACAGAAAGACTCTCAACTAAGCAACTGACAAACATGTTTGTCTCGACTTCCATCTGATGATCCTGTTGAGCAGGAACACTCCCAGGAGCCCGAGACAGTGTGTCAGCTGTCACACTATTCTTTCCTGCTGTGCACTCCATCTCATAAGAAAAACGCATGATCCTCATCCTGAAGCGCCGGATTCTTGGAGTCAACTCATCCAGGTATTTGTTCTTCAGTAAGGCAAGAAGAAGTTTGTGGTCTGTTTCCATCATGAACTTCTTCAGACCGATCAAGAATTCTGCAAACTTCTCACAACACCACGTAACCGCCAAGGCTTCTTTTTCAACTTGGGCATATCCTTGCTCAGTAGAAGTCAGCGATCTTGATGCATAGCAAACTGGCTTCCAGTCCTGACCTTCTTTTTGAAGTAACACTCCTCCCAGTCCATAAGATGATGCATCTGCAGACATTTTGATCTCTTTCTCAAGATCATAGTGTACCAACACTGGAGTCATGCTCAGTTGTGTTTTGAGCTTTTGAAAGGCCTCTTCTTGTTGCTGGTTCCATGTCCATTCATTCTCATGTTTGAGTAAATCTCGCAGGGATTTTGTCTTATCTGCAAGACTTGGGATAAATTTCCCTACATGGTTTACCATGCCAAGGAATCTTCTAAGCTCTGTGATATTTCCCGGTCTTGGAAAATTGCTGATTGCCTCTACTTTGCTGGGATCCACTCTGATACCATCTGGTGAAATGATGTGACCCAGAAATTTCACTGTGTCAGTTGAAAAGACACATTTCTCATTCAAGGTGATGTTTGCCTCTTGCATTATCTCCAAAACAGCTTGCAGTCTCTCATCATGTTCCTTCTGATGTTTGCCACTGACAAGAACATCATCAATGTCGGCAATCACTCCTGGAATTCCTGTTAGTGTGTGGGTGATTTCTCTGTGGAAATTTTCTGGCCTGGAGTTGATCCCAAATGGAAGTCTTTTGTAACAGATTCTTTTGAATGGTGTTATAAATGTTGTCAACTCTTGCGACTCTTCATCAAGTTGAATTTGATGGAACCCATTGTTGCAATCAAGTTTGGATAATTCCTTTGCTTCTGATAGCTCAGCAAGGAGCTGGTCAGTTGTAGGAAGGGGAACATTCTCACATCGAACATTCTCATTCAGTTTGGTGAGATCGATGCAAAGTCTCACTTCCCTTTGCTTTTGGCACCACAACTATTGGGGCACACCAGTCAGTTGGAGTTGTAACAGATCTAATAATATCTTGCTCCTGCAGGCGAATTAAATCTTCCTGTACTTGTTTCTTCATGGGGAGTGGTAGACATCTGGGTGCAGCGATGGAAAATGGTTGTGCATTTTCTTTTAGTCTGATTTTGTAGACAGTCTTCATTTTTCCCAGTCCTTGAAATAACTGTGGAAATGTTGATGCTGGACTTCCTGATTGCTGTGTCGAATTCACTCTTTCCATCAGGTGAAGTGCTGCTATGGCTGGTCTGCCAAGTAGTGGATCATGAAGGTTTTCCACTATGTACAGGTCCTGTACTGTCTCCTTCTTTTCAGTCATGAGAGTGGCAGTACACTTTCCCACTGCCTTGATTTCTGTCTTCCCTGGGCCTAACAACTTCTTGTTGGTCTTCTGTATTACAGGAGAATTCTTCTTGAAAAATCATCGTGGAACAACCAAGACATCTGCCCATGTATCCACTGGAAATCTGACTGATTTTCCATTGATCAGCACTGTTGCATGCCAGAGATCTTCTGTAACTGCAGTGACACATTCTTTGTCTGCACCTTCAATTAAGCCAAGTACTGTCTCTTCTTTTTCCTCTTCATCAATGTTGTACACCTTCTTAGATCTACACATGACTGCGTAGTGACCTTTTGAAAAAACATGTGTGGCACTCTGCATCTTTAGCTGGGCAGTCTTTTCTTCCATGTTTAGGTACTTTGCCACAAGGTGAGCATTTCTTTTGTGCTTGAGAACGAAAATGTTCATGCTGTTCAGTTTTTGCTGCATGATATTTTCTTCCAGTCAATGGAATTCTGTTCACATGTGAATTCTCATAGTCATGGCTTGCCATTATGGGTGCCTGCTGTCTTGAAGTTTCATATGCTCTTCCAATGCAGAAACATTTGGCCAAGTCTAACTTTTTATCTTCCAGCATTTTCTCTCTGAGCGCATCTTCTCTCACTCCCATGACAACTTGGTCTCGAATCATCCTGTCTTCTTGTTGCCCAAAATTACAGTGTTTGGCTAACTGACCAAGAGCTATGATGTATGCTTCAACTGATTCTGAGGCTTCTTGTCGTCTTCAGTGAAACTTGTATGCTTCAAATGCTTCATGTGTTTCTTCAACACAGAATTCCTGAAATTTCTCTAGAATTTTCTGCAAATTCTTGCTATCAGCATCACTGTCAAATGAAATCCATCATAAATGTCCATTGCTTCTTCTTCAATGGTGGCTAAGAAAACAGCAGCCTGAAATTCTGCATCTTCTTTATTCAGTCTACTGGCTATGGAATAATTGTCCCACTGTCTTTTGAATTTTCGCCAATTATTTGGCAAACCACTTCCACACTCTAGTTTGACTGGAGCTGGTACTCCAGCAGTGAACTGCTTCATCTGGCTTGTTGAAGATACGGCCATAACGTCTGAAAGCTTTCTAGTTTACTACCAGTCTTTGTTTTTGCTTTTTTTACTTACAGTTTCTTCCGCCTATACATTCAGTTATCAGCTACTGTTTCCATTGTCTCTAGTTTGATCCCTCTTCTGACACCATGTTGTGTTATCTGTTGTTTATGTAACTCATTAAAATAGACTTAGAGACATGGAGAAGATGATGCTGATCATCTCCCAGTGCAGTTCCTCAGTGGCCTCCCTTGTCATAGAAAGTACCCCCAAAACAACAATGCCTAATTATCTGATTGGTCAATACTGCGTGCCATTATTCTACAATAGGGAAACAAATACAGTTGCAGAGAGAAAAAAATAATGGGTGGCGCTGCTCTTGTAGCGACGCGCTCTCCCTTGGGGAGAGCAACCCAAATTTCACAGAAATCTGCTGTGACTTCAAGTGGTATGAATAAAATAAAAATAAATAAATTGTTACCGAGTGACCCGTCTATAAAGACTTTCATTTCCTGTGATTGGAAGACAGGGTATCCAGGTGTTCTTTAACCTGTCTTGTATGCCACAGTGTGAAGTCCCATATCCCCCTAGATTTTACCCTGTAACTCCAGAACTTTTGATGTTGCCTCCCTGAAATTCCATGAGCTTGGCAATGAACCTTTGTCCTACACAACCACAGAAAATCACAAAATTAATAGCAAACTCGGCACCAGAGAGCTTACAGCACCAACCACAGGTCAAATCAACACATCAACTTGAAAAACTTGCACATTTTCCAGACTAAAGAACAGACAACCAGAGGCAGGATGATCTGGGCTTGCTTTACAGAGCCCCCCTCCCACCTCCGCCCCCCCCCCCAAAAAAGAAGAGAAAATCATCAACACCAGCAACACTAAAAACCAGCCAGCCAAGCCAGCCAGCAAGCAAAACACCTCCCCCCCCCCTCCAACACAAACATCCCCTAAACAAAACACCTCAAACCAACACACAAGTAAAAGCAAAATGATAAATTATAAAATAAACGCGTCAAACCAACACACAAGTAAAAGCAAAATGATAAATTATAAAATAAACACGTCAAACCAACAGACATGCAAAAAAAACAAACAAACCAAAACTAAACAAAACCAAACCTCAAACCAATCAACAAACAAAATAATCCAGCTCCAATCTGATTAAGCATGGAAGTTTCAACCTCCAAGGGCGATAACAAGCTCTCTAGCTGATAACAACGACAGTGGTGATCAACATTAACTCGATCTTGGTATAGGAAACAAACAAAGCAAACAACAAAACTCCAACTCCCACCCCTACACACAAACCATCCCCTCCCCCCAAGTCACTGCCACACCTCACCAGCAGCTAACTATGGACACTGCAGACAGCAAGAGACTCCCTCTCCTTTTCCTATCAAAGGGAAATAACGTGTCAAGAACACAGCACTCCCAGGTTTACCTCCCTTCCACTGACAAGCACTTGAAAAATGAATGGCATGGCTGAGGACTGGAACTCCCTGCATCCTTCAGTGAGACTATGTCTGACAGTTTCCATACTTCCGAGCTTGGTAGTGAGGACAGGTGAGGAGGCGGGGGAGTAGGAGTAGAGGATCAACTCTGTGACTGGCTTTCTCTTCCCTCTGTCTTGCGGTGTTCTTGTCAACTCATTGGGCAGTCTCTCCTTTCTTTGCTCTTCTGGGTGACGCTTTTCAGTTACAGAGAAACAAGCTGTCAGTTAAAACACAAAACCACCACCACCACCACCCCCAATAAAGAGATGATTCAGCCAGACCCCCCCCCCCCCCCAGTGGCCAGGAGGCTGGGCAGTGCTTGGAGGGGGAGGGCCTGCAGCTTTTACTGCTTTCACCGCCGCTCACTCCACTCTCCACAAATGTCCTTCGGATGAGACTATAAACCGAGGCCCCGTGTGCGAACGCACGCAGAACATCTTGCGCACACATTAAAATCCATTCCGCTTTTCTGAAGAGTAGGCCATTGTGTGCCAGTGGGAAC
>CM054137.1:1064608-1072108 GCA_028751875.1 Rapana venosa | reverse complement strand
TAACTAGGGTGGACTTTTTCCCTGTCTTTCTTTCTTTCTTTCACATTCCAACTTCAATCATAAATAAGAAGTCTTTTCTGATTTTTGTTGGCATCTCAGTCCATACTCAAAGTAACATTTTTCTTCATGGTCTTCCTTTCCAGCTTTTGATCATTTTAGCCAAAAGTTAACATTTTGGAACTTAAAACAAGGATTAAATAATACAAGAAAACTTATTAACACCAGAACTGTTTCTTGATATTACTTTTAGATGTTTCAGTATGTTGCAGTACTTCTCAATCAGTGTGTGTGTGTGTGTGTGTGTGTGTGTGTGTGTGTGTGATGAGCGAAGGAACCTAGACAGTGTGTGTGTCCACAGGCAGGGCCCTGCCAAAGTGTGTTCGCATGTTTGTGCATCTTCCAGCATCATTTCCAGCACACTGCACAAGTACCTACCCAGACATGAGCGTGACGAAAAACAAAGTCAAAGAAGAGATGAGAGAGCGATGGCTGTGGGACTGTTGTAGGAAGAGAACCAGCCTTTGGCAGGGGGGAGCACCCCTGTCTGACTATTTGCAGCACAGCGCAGCACAGCACAGCACACTTCGTTCTCAGGCATCAGAAAGGACTGACCAATGGTATCTAGGATCACGAAGAAGGAGAAGGAGGAGAAGGAGGAGGGAAGGAAAAAGGACGAGAAGGAGGAGGAGGAGAAGGAGGAGAAAATGAATTTCGTTCCAGTGAACACTTCTATCTATCTGTCCCGTAGTCTGACGACCGTGGGGGCACCCTCAAAGACTCAGCAACCAGTTCCCTCCATTCTTCTCTCTGTTCTGCCTTTCTCAGGGTTTTGTTGAGTTCTAGGCCTGTCCATTCACTGATGTTATCCTCCCAGCTCTTCCTTGGTCTGCCTCTTCTTCTTCCTCCTTGGAAAGTGCCTTGCAAAACTGTCTTTGTATTCTTGGGATCTTGTGGGCTGCCCCTACCACTTAGTTTACGCTTTTTCACGATCGTTAGAAGGTTCTCATAGGGTCCAATGGTTTGCTGGATTCTGTTATGCACGCTTTCGTTGTTATGTGGTCTTTGTAGGAGATGCCAAGGAGTCTCCGAAAGCATCTCATCTCCATGCCTGTACTCTTCTCTCCAAATCTGCAGGTCAGGGTCCATGATTCACAGGCATACAGAAATATGGATATGACAAGGGAGCGCATTAGTCTGATCTTGGAGATAAAGTGAGATATTCTTATCTCTCCAGATGGTGGTTTAGTTTTGACAAAGCTGTTATTGTCTGGGCAGTCCTGCATAATACTTCTGGCTTGGATTCCCGGTCTGATACAATGGCTCCCAGGTACTTGAAGCTTTGAACTGTTTCCAGCTTTGGTCATTAACCCTGATATCAGTGCTAATGCCGTTGGTGTTATTAGTCATCAGTTTGGTCTTCTCTGCACTGATTTCCATGCCGTATGTTTTGGAGGCCTTATCCAAGTGTTCTGTTAGGCTGGCAAGCTCTTTTTCTGATCCTGCTATTCCATCAATGTCATCTGCGAAGCGGAGGTTTGTGATCGTTCTTGCCACCAATGTGACTGATCCTTCATGATGTTCCAGTGCATCAGCCATGATTCTCTCAAGGAAGATGTTGAAAAGAGTGGGTGAGAGTAGACAGCCCTGCCTTACTCCAACTGTTGTTCGGAACATCTCCAATGTTGTTGTTGTAGTACACTGCACTGGTGGCCTCGCTGTACAGCTGTTTGATGACTCTGATCAGGTTTGCATTGATGCTGTACAGTTCATGGTTGCCCACAAAGCTGCATGCCACACCTGTCAAATGCCTTCTTAAAATCGATAAATACGTGGTATAGGTCTTGTTGATGTTGAAGGTACGCTCACATAGTATTCTGAGGTTGAATATCTGTTCTGTTGTGCTGCGCCCTGCTCTGAAACCTGCTTGATCCTCAGCAATGATGGTCTCTGCTTGTGGCTTCAGTCTATTCATTTTATCTGCAGCATGACCTTGCTTGGGTGACATATGAGGCTGATTGTGCGGTAATTATGGCATTGTTGTAGATTTCCTTTTTGGGGAGGGTGATGATGAGTGACTGCGTCCATGGTGTTGGCCATTTTCCTGTCTGCCAGATCTTGTTGCAGATTCTTAGTAGGGCGCTAATCATGGCTTCCCTCCAGCTTGGACCAACTCAGCTGGAATGTTGTCAGCCCTGCTGATTTCCCCTTTTTCAGCGATCTGACTGCTGTTTCCACTTCTTCTCGGAGGATAGGGTGACTGTCTGTGTCTTTGCTTTCGGGTACATTAAGGACTTCTGGATTCTCCTGCGGTTCTATAGTTTACAGGTCGGAGCAGTATTCTGTCCATCTGTTCAGAATATCCTGGTCGTCAGTGAGACACTTCCCATTTTTGTCTTGGATTGTTAAACCTTTTCTCTGTTTCGTGCTAGTCAGGTCTTTCACCAGCTGATATGCTTTCTTGCTATTGTTATTCTTGATGTTCTCTTCAATGTCTTGGCACTGTTCACCGATCCATTTCTCTTTTGCCTCCGTCATGGACTTCCTGATTCTTTTGTTGATGCCCTATATTGTTCTGCTCTTTCTTTTGTTTCATTTTTCTTTTTCTTCAACTCTCTACGCTTGTCGCATAGTTGTAGGATGTTAGGTGTGACCCATGGTTTTTGACTGGTCGGCGTTTGCCAAGAAGCTCATTTGCTGTTCAGTCACTGCTGTATTGAAACTATTCGTCAGTGTGTCTATGTCTGAGTCTAACACAGTGAGTGCTGCAAACTTTCCACCTATCCTTGCTTGAAAAATTTCTAATACCTCTGGGTCCTTCAGCTTTCTCGAGGTCAAATTTGATCCTGATGTTGTTCCGCTTGTGGATTTTCTTTAGACGTAGTCGGAAAGTCATCATACACATAGATCATGATCACATCCCTATGTCTGCCCTGGAAAACTTCGTGTCTGTGGCGATGTTAACGCTAGACTGAAACGTCTTTCACCATGATGTAATCTATTTGGTTGTGGTGTTCTCCATTTTGGGCTATGCCATGTCCATTTTCTGGGTTCTTGTGTGGGCCAAGTGTATTCACTAGCTGGAGGTGGTGTTACTGGCAAACTCCAGGAGTCTCAAGCCTCTTCATTTGATTGGTTATTAACAATGTGGCCCACAAACGCCCTCCCAGTCTTTCCATGCATCTTCCTACCTTGGCGTTCCAGTCGCCTTGCACAACGAGGATGTTCTTTCTTGGGTGTTTGATTCAGAACCTCTTGTAGCTGGTCATAAAATTCTTCTACGGCTTCATCTGTGCAGTCTGATGTAGGGGCGTATGCCTGTACTATAGTTATGTTAAAGGGGGGTGCTCTCAGGCGGATGGTAATAAGTCTGCTGGACACAGGCTGACAGCTCATGACGGTGTTCACGATGTCTTTGTGAACGAGAAACCCCACGCCGTGTTCATGTTTATCCTGTTTTCCACTGTAGTATAATTTGTGGTCTTCCTGGGTCGTTGTTTCTCCCATGTTTTTCCACCTGACTTCGCAGAGCCCAAGGATGTGCCAATGATATCTGGACATCTCATGTGTCAGTTCTTCCACTTTGCCTGCAGCTCTTAGTGTCCGTACATTCCATGTGCCAATGATGGTGTTGTGTCTGGCACGAATTTTGCTGTGTTTTACATCAGTAGCATACTTTCGACATCTGTCCTGATGAGCAACAGAAGGCGCGGTCCTTGGTAACCCGGGCGACGACCGATCCGGTATGGAGATTCTGGCTGTCTTTGTCATTGGTGTATCTTGGGCAAATCAAACCTGGCGGAGCCCATCCCTCTCCAGGTCGGATTTTTGGTTGGGTTTACTCCCCACATGTGGCAGGTGGTACTGGGTTACATGGTTACCAGTAGCAGAGGGAGTCTCTGACCTGACCATAACAACACTTACTACAGTGAAAAAAGGAACATGTGTCTGTCTACCGGTCAGCCTGTCTATCGGTCAGCCTGTCTCTCTGTCTATCGGTCAGCCTGTCTGTCTACCGTTCAGCCTGTCTGTCTGTCTGTCTATCGGTCAGCCTGTCTGTCTATCGGTCAGCCTGTCTGTCTACCGGTCAGTCTGTCTGTCTACCGGTCAGCCTGTCTGTCTACCGGTCAGCCTGTCTGTCTACCGGTCAGCCTGTCTGTCTATCGGTCAGCCTGTCTGTCTGTCTACCGGTCAGTCTGTCTGTCTATCGGTCAGCCTGTCTGTCTATCGGTCAGCCTGTCTGTCTATCGGTCAGCCTGTCTGTCTACCGGTCAGCCTGTCTGTCTGTCTGTATAAATCAGCCTGTCTGTCCGCCTGTCTGTCAGCCTGTCTGTCTGGCTGTATACAGTCAGCCTGTCTGTCTACAGTCAGCCTGTCTGTCTGCCGGTCAGCCTGTCTGTCTGTCTGTCTATCGGTCAGCCTGTCTGTCTATCGGTCAGCCTGTCTGTCTACCGGTCAGTCTGTCTGTCTATCGGTCAGCCTGTCTGTCTACCGGTCAGCCTGTCTGTCTACCGGTCAGCCTGTCTGTCTATCGGTCAGCCTGTCTGTCTGTCTACCGGTCAGTCTGTCTGTCTATCGGTCAGCCTGTCTGTCTATCGGTCAGCCTGTCTGTCTACCGGTCAGCCTGTCTGTCTGTCTGTATAAATCAGCCTGTCTGTCCGCCTGTCTGTCAGCCTGTCTGTCTGGCTGTATACAGTCAGCCTGTCTGTCTACAGTCAGCCTGTCTGTCTGCCGGTCAGCCTGTCTGTCTGTCTGTATAAATCAGCCTGTCTGTCCGCCTGTCTGTCAGCCTGTCTGTCTGGCTGTATACAGTCAGCCTGTCTGTCTACAGTCAGTCTGTCTGTCTGCCGGTCAGCCTGTCTGTCTGTCTGTATAAATCAGCCTGTCTATCCGCCTGTCTGTCAGCCTGTCTGTCTGGCTGTCTACAGTCAGCCTGTCTGTCTGCCGGTCAGCCTGATCGTCTGTCTACAGGAAGCCTGTCTGTCTATCGGTCAGCCTGTCTGTCTACCGGTCAGCCTGTCTGTCTGTCTGTCTGTCTGTATAAATCAGCCTGTCTGTCTGCCTGTCTGTCTGTATACAGTCAGCCTGTCTGTCTATCGGTCAGCCTGTCTGTCTGCCGGTCAGCCTGATCGTCTGTCTACAGGAAGCCTGTCTGTCTATCGGTCAGCCTGTCTGTCTACCGGTCAGCCTGTCTGTCTGTCTGTCTGTCTGTATAAATCAGCCTGTCTGTCTGCCTGTCTGTCTGTATACAGTCAGCCTGTCTGTCTATCGGTCAGCCTGTCTGTGTACCGGTCAGCCTGTCTGTCTATCGGTCAGCCTGTCTATCGGTCAACCTGTCTACCTGTCAGCCTGTCTGTCTACCGGTCAGCCTGCCTGTCTATCGGTCAGCCTGCCTGTCTATCGGTCAGCCTGCCTGTCTATCGGTCAGCCTGTCTGTCTCTCTGTCACTGTTTCTTACTCTGACAACTCCCCTGTGTATTTGCTCGCACCGACCCTGCGTGCGTGCGTGCGTGCGTGCGTGCGCGCGTGTGAGTGTGTGTGTGTGTGTGGTGTGTGTGTGTGTGAGCACACAGGCCAGCAAGTGAAGGTATACATTCTATTGGTGTGTGGTGTGTGTGTTTGTGTTGTGTGTGTGTGTGAACCACAGGCCAGAAAGTAAAGGGTTTATACTTTCTATATGTGTGTGTGTGTGTGAACACACAGGCCAGCAAGTGAAGGTATACATTCTATGTGTGTGTGTGTGTGTGTGTGTGTGTGTGTGTGTGTGGGGTTTGTGTGTGGGGTGTGTGTGTGTGTGTGTGTGTATGTGGGGTGTGAACACACAGGCCAGCAATTTGAAGGTATACATTCTATTTGTGTGTGTGTGTGTGTGTGAACACACAGGCCAGCAAGTGAAGGAATACATTTATGTGTGTGTTGTGTGTGTGTGTGTGTGTGTGTGTGTGTGGGGTGTGTGTGTGTGTGTGTGTTGTGTGTTTTGTGTGTGTGTTGTGTGTGTGTTGGTGTGTGGGCGCCAGTGACAGGGGAAGGTACAGTAGCCAGGTCAGAAACACTCATTCCTTGCTGAGATTCTAAACCAATACAGACCACATTCTTTTGCCCACTGGAGAGAGAGAGGAGAACTCTGAACTCTGAACGTGTTTAATTTATGTACCTTGGGCCCTTAGGCCACAATTCACGGAGTTTGGGGAGAGAGAGAGAGAGAGAGAGAGAGAGGAAAAGAGAGAGAGAGAGAGAAGATGAGAGAGAGAGAGGAGAGAGATTTAAATGGAAACTACACATCAGTTTCCTGTCTTATCCATTTGATTTGTTGTTGTCTTGTTGTTGTGTTGTTGTTGTTGTTCTGGTTTGTTTTTGTTGTTTAGTTGTTGGTTGTTTTTGTTTGTTTTTAGTTTGTTTTTTAAATTTGATTATTTTTAAAAAGTTTTTTGTCTTTTTTTAGTTCTATTATTGGGTTTTTTATTTGTTTGGCTGTTATTGTTGTTGTCTATTTTGTTTTTTATTGTTGTTGTTGATGTTGGTTGTTGTGTGTGTTGTTGTGTGTGTGTGTGCGTTGTGGTTATTGTTTGCTTATCCTTTCTGTGTGCTTTGTTTAGTTTTTTGGTTGGTTGTTTTTGTTGGTGTCTTTTTGTTTTGTTTTGTTTTGGGGTTTGGGTTTGGTTTGGTTGTTTGGTTTTTTGGGGGATGTATTTTTACAAGATTTTTTCCCTTTGGTTTGTATGGTTTAACATTGTTAGTTTTTTTTAATATTCTATGTGTGCATATGTCAACTTGTTCGTTTGTTTGATTTGTATGGCTTATCATTGTTTAGGTTTATTAAATGCTATGTATGCATATAATATATTATCTCTTTTTCTTAAGATACATGGTTTGATGAAAATAAGCAACAGCACTGCTTATTCAATGTACCATCTGAAAATAAAACTTTGACTTTGACAGACAGACAGACAGAAAGGCAGGCAGGCAGGCAGGCAGAGACAGAGTCAGACAGACAGACAGACAGACAGACATATCCGGACATATATTATGTCTCTAACTTCAGACAAGTGGCCAACAAAACAGGGCCTCCGAGTAGGCTACCTGAATATCAACAATGCAACAAACAAAAAAGATGACATTGCAACCATACTATACAACAGTGGAAATCAGTTTCATTTGTTTTGCCTAGCTGAATCCCGACTCTCTCCAAATGTTACAGATGCACACATGAATATTCCAGGGTATCAATCTTCCGTGAAGACTCACAAACCCAAGTAAAACCGGGCTACTTACATATATAGCCTCCTCGCTCAGTTGTAAAGAATATATAACCCTTGAGGTTTTTGACATTGAATCCATGTGGATTGAAATAAAATTAAAACACAATAGACCAATATTAATTGGATTTATATACAGAAATCCCTTTAAAACCAGAGATGGCTAGAAAAATTCAACTCCCTTATGGACGAGGTAATACTTTTAAACAATGAAACAATTTTTTGGGGTTTTTAAAAAAATTAAAAA
>CM054137.1:1004884-1064108 GCA_028751875.1 Rapana venosa | reverse complement strand
CCAACAGGCCCCGCAGCAGGAACAGGCATTGCTCCCCTTGGCTACGGAATTGGAGCTCCTGCATCATAGCATTGGGCTCTTTTTTCAATAACAGCAGGACCTGTTCATTTGTCACATCAGTCTTTTCGAAAGAAGGTTGTGTGTAAACTAGAAAAACATGATGCTGTTGTTCCCTTGACATTACCCAAGCTAACCCTCATTTAGACTCATTATTAGCAAAGCTCTAACAGATTTCCACAATATCAGAAGAGAGTTCAAGCGTCTTCAGGATGACCATGATGACTAAAGCGTCAAAAGTTCGACCTCCAGAACAAACAACACAAAGCTATGCCTGTGGACATTGACTCAATAAAAAGGAATATATAAAAAAGGGGTATCTGCTTGGCCAAGACAGTGCTTTAAAGGATCAGCTGAGTACTCTATTAAGGAGCTAAGAATTACCTGCGGTAGATTCACTGCTTCATACCGTAGCAAAACAAAAAAACAAGAAGCAATTAATTAATTAATTAATTAATTTTTTTTCTTACTATATGAGTTAGAGATTTTAGTTGAGGCTTAGTATGGACAAAGTGTTTCAGACAATAGAGCTAAATGTTACACAAGCGCAAAACGTGGTACAAAGCATTCAAGATGCAATCGCACAAATACCAGACAACCTAAACATAGATCCACCAGTAAAGGTGCAGTTGGTTGCTGAAATTTTATACAACACAACAAACAAAGACGAACAATTAACTGTTCATGTCTCAACAATACTCAACAGTGTATACTGACGGATCTGTATTAGAAACAGGCAAAAGTGGTGCTGCATATGTGATTCCGACTTTAAAAGTTCAAAAATCTTTTCATTTAGGACAACATTTTTCTATTTTTACTTCTGAATTATTTGCAATTCTTATGGCTTTGAATTTTTTGTCTGATACTGCTATTGATGTTTGCCAAATTCGTTTTGCGTTAAACCTCAAAGGCAGTGTTAATGGCATTAAAGTCATGGCATGTAAAAAAGGAATGATATTGTATTTGAGATAAAATTCCTGATATTCATTCTATTGCAAGCAAGGCATCAGCATAACTTTTTGCTGGATCCCCTCTCATAGTGGAATTTTTTCGAATGAGCTGGTTGATTCTTTGGCAAAACAAGGTGCCTCTGAATACAGTACTGAAGTTTTTTGATTCTAATCTTGCATTGTCGTCTTATGAAATTCATTCTAAGTTAATGAAATGCATACATTCAAAGATTATAGAAAAACATTATCAACAGTTTCCTTGCCCACGGAAATTAGAAATTCTAATACATAAACTGAGATTAAATCATGGAATACTAAATATTCAAAAAATGTAACATGTTGTTGTTTTTATTCCACTTTCGTCCACCATTTTGTTTGATTGCCCAATTCTTCTTGACATGTATAAAAGGAGAGGTTTAGATATTCAAAGAAAATTTCCACTAGTCAAGAAGTTTTATATACTCTCAGCAATTCAGTGTCAGTTGCTGAAGTCATATATTCTTCACACCCGTAAAACCTTTACTGTAATTACATATAATATATATATATATATTAATAATATATATATAATAAAATAATATTTATATATATGTATATTTTTTAATACTTATGTGGATGTGGGTGCGTGGGAGGGGAAAAAAGAAGAGAGAGAGAGAGGAGAGAGAGAGAGAGAAGAGAAGAGATGGGGTGTGTAATAATAGGTACTTTGGTGTGAATCCATGTCAAAATCCCATTAGTGAATAGACATTAAACAAAAAAAAACAATGTCTAAACAACACAAAAAGCCTGAACTCTTTTGAAAGCTCCACACAACATGGCAGTGATAGGCAACTTTCAACTTTCGGGTGAAACCAAAAGAATGGGGGGATCAAAGGCATTTTGGAAGGTTCTTCCTTTGAAAAAAAGCAAACAAAGTTTACCCTTTTTGGAAGAACACACCCCCTTTTCCCCCTGATGTTGTACAAAACGTGCTTCGAACATTCAAACAAAGATGAAATTTTTATGTGGTGTTGCTGGCAAAACTTTTCTGTGGCAAGAATGCAGAAGAGTTTAAACTATCATAAACACGGACAAGCTTGACTTTACCGGCATTGTTTTTCCTGGGGCTGTTGGGGAGTATTGCAATTTTTGGGGAACTAAACCCACCCATCAGGTGAAGTGTACACCTGGGAAGATGCGGCCCCCACGGACCCATCGGGTTAAAGACCACAAAGGACTAAAAAAGGCTCCCAAAAAGGGTAATCCTAATAAGAACCTGAGCCCCTTTTTGCTAGGGAGTAATAAAACCATTATCATTAACACCATTAGAACAATGAGTAACTTATTGCACGACAAAAAAAACTCACAAAAACAAACTTTTGCAGACAACTTGGGTTCCTTTTTCCATCTTTAAGGAGCAACAAACACAGAAAACATTGTAAGAAGACCGAAGCAATCACTGAACTTGTAACACCAAGGGGCCGGAAGAAAAGGTTTCTTCAAAACATAAAGAAGCTAAAAAAGAGTCCCTATGTATTTGTATGCTGATTTAGTCTACATTGTGCCATACCGGGGCCAGCACCGAACAAGGCCTAAAGCAGTCTTACTCATAATCATCAAGTCTTTTCCTTGCTATGTTGTTTTAGATAAGGGTGCACCTCAACCATTTTTATAGAACCAGACGCGGAAAGTTTTTTTTCTTGAACACATGAAAGCAAATCTAACCACTACTCCAACACAAAAACCTACAAGAGATCATTATGACAGAAAAACCCGGGAACAGTATGCTCGCCACACATTCTGATTTGGGTAATTTTAACACCGAAGGGGAGACAATCACACAGTCAGAATCAGACCACACATGGTAAGTTTCTACAGCACAAAAATGCCCAAACTAAAAGTGTCCAAAACAGGGTTTGATCTTTTTTCCACAAACTAAGAGGTTACCACTCACACCTAATCATGCAGGCATAACTGATGATATAAGGGCTTACGCATTGCTCATCATCGGGAAATTTTAATATTTTTAACACAAATCTTATCCTTCTTTGATTCTGCCCATCGAGGGAACTCAAGTCCTTGTCTTCTCATTTATACTTGCTCATTAAGAAAAATTTCGACACAAAGCTGCAGAAAAGGCGCTATCCTTTGAGTACAGGGACTAGGGAAACCTTGATGAGAAGAGCTGCCCCCAAAAGAAGCATCTTCAGCAGACTGACGGGTAAAGGAATCATTGATGAGCTACACATGCCAGGGGGCATCAAAAAAATGAGGTCCCACGATCGATTCCATACAGTATTCTTGGATGCTTTGCTTGCTATGTTTTTGAGAACTACAGAAAAAGACTTTGTGAAACAAAAGGGACTAACCCACACACAATCACAGCCCGGAATGTTTTTGGATGCTTCTTAATTTTAGGGGGTCAAAATTGATTTGTTTCTAAACCTGAAAAAGCCCAAATGTTTAAGGTGGTCTGCGTGGTGGCATAAAATATGGCATGCACATTACTGAAGGCCAAAAACAAATATTTAAAACTTGTCCTGCAAAGCTTCTAACTACATCAGTACTGGACGCAAACAATTTTTATGGTTTGGCGTGTGTCGTCACTACCACAAGAAATTTTCAGTTTTTTAATGGTCCTTTTGCGTTGTGGGGTTCTAAAAGGGGTTTGTCACAAATGGTGCCTGATCAGCACTGGTTGATCTTAAATAATTTATCTATCCCCAGAACTACAATCACCAATGACTACCCAATGGCGCAAAAGGTCAAAACATCTCCAAAAGAACCACCAAAGTTTGTACCAAGCTTAAATGACAAGAGAAATTTTTTCACTACAGACTGCAACATTCTACCTAAGCAGGGGTTTTTTACGCTGTTAAACCGTATCAGGGTTTGACCAAGAGCAATTCATGAAACCATACATCAGAAGAACACTGACTGAGAACAAAGGGGAAACCGAGCATCAAAAGGATTCTTCAAGCTTATAACAACAGCGTTCGGTAAAAAATGGGAAACCCCACAAAAGAAAAGATTTAGATTAGTCACAAAAGAAAACGAAGCCAAAAACTAACATCAAACCACTATCAAGACTTTTAGGCAATTCCATACAGTCTTAGGGCATCATATGAAAAATTCGGGTTTAAAAACTAGACAAACCATATTCATTGGGTTTAGTGTGCTGGACTTCAAAGCTGTTATGCTGGTTCTTGATATTATTTAAAGGGCTAAATATCCTGCTGAAAGGGGTCTTGTAACAGACACAACTCTTTAAATCCTAACATACCCACAAAGAAAAAACAAAGCTTTGTAGAGGCTACACGGATCAGAGTCGGGTAGACACCAGTGATTACCCAAAAGACACCCCTTTTGCATTCATCAGTAAACAAAAAATTATTGGAAGATAAAGGGATGAAAACGGCACTTTTTAACAAAGAATTTTGGGCTAGGGCCAAATTATACTTGCAAGCCAGACAAGTGTTATAAAAAAGGAAAAAGGGTGTTGGGCAAACAGGTGGTCAAAAAAAAACATCAGTCATGATAACTAAAAGACCTCTTTGAAGGAAAAGGGTTTTTCTCAGACAACCCAAAGCTCGCTCAACCCTAAACCAAATCAACACAACTGTGGTTAAAAAAAAGACATTGATTGGCGGGATACAAAAATATATTTCCCCAACATCAAACCCTTGGACACTGAAACAAAGTTTAAAAATTTAATTTTTTTTTTTTTACTTTTATTTTAAGTTAAAAATTTTGATTGAGACCACAATGGTTTTGTTTACTCTTTTTTTCAAATACTAGGTAGTTACAATGCCTCGTCCTCTTTTACAGCGGCTTTCAAAAGACTTTCCAGAAAAGTAGAAATAAAACTTGATTAGGGCCAAAAGAAGGGGTGCTAAATATTATTTTTAGAGTTTTAGTATATGAGAAGTGCCCCCAAACCCACTCAGTGTTAACAAGAATTTCCCCTAAATTGTAGTAACAAAAAAACAGTTTTAAGAAACAAGGGGTTTCATTACTTTTTGATGAAATAGTAACTACCTTACTAAAGCGGGCAGAAATTTGTGGGACTAGCTGCAGTTCCTCCTAAAAAAACTCGGGGGCGAGGAAAACAAATAAAAATAAAGGATCCATCTCCACAACTTTTTTTTTTCGTAAATGTCATGCCCAATGGGATCTTGCTCGTTTGTGACTGTCCCTGGCTTCAGCTCTCCGGGGCATACAGAATCTCAGTTTCTTCCCAATATATTTGTGGGTTTCTTAAATGTTTTTTTGGGTTTTATGCTGTATTGTTTTTGCCTTTTATGCGTCCCCAGTTTTAACCCCTTTGGCTTTAGTTACTCAGAGTTCATGCCCCCAAAACTGCAGGCAGTCTTTTTACCCACTCTGTATTTCTGTCCGGGACATGATTTCTTGGGGGTACTGTATGCAAAAAGTCTTTCTGCAACACTTGTTAAAACTTTCAACCATGCTTGAGAACTGGTTTCCTGTAACCTCTTTTTATTGCTACCCCGCTTTTGTAACAACGATTAAAGTTCCCTTTTAAAATCTTTACCAATCACACCCCTAATAATCTGGGATATTTTAGTGGTCCACTCTATAGATTTCTTGCAAAACAAATGCAGTTGGGGTTGGGGCTCTTTTCATAAGGGCTCTGCATCTTTATACCAGAAGCTACGTCCACTACAAAGAGCATACTTATACCTTTTCTCGATTGTTCATGGGGGAAGAAAAAGGCTAATTTTATGATATCATTTGGCTTTTATGTTTAAAAGGGGGGTCCCATTAATGCCCTTGTGCAGGTAAAAAGATTGCCATAGCTTGTTTAGACAGCCACTTCTTTGCTACTTCAAAACTTACCCGCTGCAATGCTCATTTATTAATACGCCTGTCCTTTCCATACCCTTTTGGTGTGTTAAATCTTTTTGAAGGGTTTTGGGATCCTTGTTTTTAAAAAATAAATAAAAAAATTGCATGTTGGTTTTAACCACCTTCTGTCTAAGAAATAACTATTGTCAGCCACCACAATAAAAGCAAACCGCCGTCTTCTGGTTTTTTATGGGTGATAATAATCACAAGCTGTGGGTTAGTAATAGAAAAAATTTGTTTGCCTGTCAAAGTAGTACTCTTTTATTGCCGATCAACCAGAAAAAAGTTTTTTGCAGCATGCCTTGTTCACGAAGTTTTTTCGTTAAAAAGTCTAACTGTTCAATTCTTTGTCTTTCGTATTTCCTTCTCTTTTCATTGTTCCATTTCTTTATATGCCCTTTCCTTTTTTTGTCTTAGAATTTAGAAACAAGTATTGCGCCTGTAAAACAATGCGTTAAAAACAGCACCACCAAAACCTCATCACTAAAAAAAAAAAAAGCCATTTTTTATTTTGGATTAATATTTTTTAAGACCCTCTTAAAAACCCAAAAGTCTTTTTGTAGCAATGGATCGGTTACAACCGCAACTAGCTTAGCACTGCCAAAATTAACCAAATGGCTTATTTTGAAGGTTTTCCTTGAAACCACAAAATGAAAAGGGTGGCCGTGGTTTTTTGACCAATTCTCTTTGATTTAAAATTTATTATTAAACACGAGGATGTTGTCCCGTTTTTGGGCCTTTCTGGAGGGGTGGGTTGTGGGTTTGGTTTTGTTCATTTTTTCTTGTTTTTGGGTTTTTTATATCTATAACTTTAAACCTTCCCCCTGTTATCTTTATTGGCGTGGTTGTTTTGGTGTTTTCTGTGGTTTTTTTTTTTGTGTTTCTAAACATTTTTTTCTAAGTTTTCCGAAAGATTTTTGTTTTTTTTCTTGGTTCAATTTTTTCTGCGATTCCCTTCTGCTAACCCTCTTTTCCAGCTTCAAATTTCCCGGGTTTTTTTTTTTGACAGTTTCCTTTTTGAAAGGGAGGGTGCTCTTGTTCTTGGCATTTCTCCTTGCTTCCCCGTTGGTTTTGGCTGGTTTTTTTCTTCCATCTTTCCTATATGGAAATTTTTTTATGTTTTAATGTTATCATACACACACTGGTTACAGGACCCAAAAAGGGAAAACTATCACAGCCAAGGCTCCACCTTCAGACAAAAAGGATCTTTTAAGGCTAGCTAAGTCACTTCGGGGCCACATTAAAACCCTACTTGTTGCTTTAGCATATAACCAAAACATATGCCCCAGCTTTTCACCATTTTTGCCCCAAGAAAGATTCAACCTATTTAAAAACTTTTTAATGTCTTGTGGTGAAAAAGCTGCACCTGTTCAAATGTTATTGTGTTTTCCCTAAATAATGCTTTTGTTTTTACCAAAGCAGCAAGAAGAAAAAACTTCTCCTTCCTTTTTCCATAGACCTTCTCACTGTTATTTCTTCTTTCCCAAACCAGTGATCATCAAAAAATTCGTCCGCAATTTATTTTCTGTCTTTATCAATATAATTTTTGTAAAATAATTATTTTTCTTGACAATTTTAAAATTGTTTAAAAATGTTTTTTGATGGGGCTTTTTATTTCTTTACAAGTTTTTTAAAAATATTTTTTTGTTTTAGTTTTTGCATTCTGGTAAGATCTTGTATTATTGTTAATAAGTTCTTGGCAAGTTCTTGATAAGTTGTTGATAAGTTGTTAATAAGTTCTTGACAAAATATTTTATTAGTTATTAATAAGTTGTTGATAAAGTTCTTGATAAGATATTGTTTTAGCATAAATTCCCATAATTTTATAGTTTTACCCATCAAAAATAAATTAGTATTACTTTCAGTTTTAGTAGAGAGATAGGGTAAAAGCCGAGTCAAGGTAAACTGCTTAGTTTTTATATAAAACTATGCAAGTTTTTGGTCCGATGAGGCGAAGCCGAATCCGACCAAAAGTTGCCTGGTTTTGGATAAACAGTAAGTGGTTGAGCTTGACTGGGCTTTTACCCTATCTCTTGGTAGAAGGGTAAAGACCAACTATCGAGACTCTCTGGAGTCTGATGTTCCCCATTAAGGTATGGTTGCTCTTTTTAAGCTAACCTAACTTAATTTTAAAAAGGGTTGGAAGGGTTTATGAGGTATTTGTCTAATTTTGTTTTTGAAGGTTTCAAGCTTGTGAATTTAGAAGTGACTATTTTGAACAAGAAAGCAAGTGGCAAATTTGAACTTAGTCATTGCTTTGTTGTACTATGTTCGATTTTGGGCAGAATATTGTTCAGACAACAAAATGCTGAAGAAATCAAACTAAGGCTTATCACTGTGTATAATATATGTGTGTAAAAGCCTAGTGTGGATTTTGTAATGATTGTTATTATTAAGAATGCAAACTTCTATTTTTTGTGAGGAATGAAATAGCAATCTTTAAACAGGTGCAATGACTTTGGAGTGTCATTGGAGATTCATCAAATTAAATTAAGTGAATTAATGTTTACACAGATTCATAGGATAGACCATCAGCTGTCCTCAAGTAAATGAAACATTTGTAAGACTAGTATTATTGTATGTGGTGATTTTAGTGGATACGTTAGATTTGTTGTGAGAATAATTATTCTCATAAGAGTTGGGAAATGGGTAAGCTGGGAGTACATTTTGTGAATTTGTTTTATTTTGGCAAACTCAGGTTAGTGTTTCAGTTTTTGCTGTGTGGGTATTCATATTAAATTGTCATTAATATGTTATACCTGAAAGTGTGGGTCTTGCGGTGATTTGGGTCCTTGATCCTGTGAGTTTGATTTCATGAAGGGATCAAATGGTTTATTGATTGTTCCTTTTTATTTCAGGAACATTACATTCATCGATACACGCCTCTCATCAGTTCATCCATACATCCCTTTAATTGGTTTCACTGTTTATCTTTCTTTTGATCATTTGACTGATCAGTTGTGAATCTTTCGATCTGTGATCTGAGAGGGATCCATGATTGGTTGTGTGTTGAGGACTGGACACAATTGCTTTTAGTAACTGGACAAAATAATTAACAGAATAGTTTGTGTTTTAAATTGTACTTGTAGTACAATTGGTGATGTGTGTGATTGTAGCTTAGTAGTAGTAGTAGTAGTAGTAGTAGTAGTAGTAGTAGTAGTAGTAGTTGTAGTAGTAGAATAAATTTGTGAACGCAAATTGCTTGGCCTGAAGAATTACATTGAATGAATGTTGTTGTTCATCACATTCACAGTGTTTCAGTGTGATTGCTGAGTGAGTTGAGGTGGTAATTTTCACTACTGCTTACTGTCTCCCTTTTATATTTCGTTTCTATTTTTCTTCTATCCTCTTCCTATCCCTCCTTTATCACTCCCAGCCCATTAGTAGGTGAGCCCTAATCCTCTTTAGGGATACTAAAGACAATAGGGATAAGTTTAGGATTCCATTTCTGGTGCCGGATCAGATGGTGCTAGGAATAGGGGTGGCAACCTAAAGAATTCCTGCTTAGGACTCTCTACATTGTCATCATCGTCATCTTTATTTAGGGGCTTATCTTCCTTTTTGATCATTTCAATTGATTTGATCGTTTGTGATTCTTTTGGCCTCTGATCTGAGATGGATCCTTGATTGACTGGACATATGTTTTGAGTAATTGGACAAAAGTAACAAAATAGTTGTATTTGAATTGTACTTGTAGTACAATTGGTGATGCAACTGATGTAGTTGAGTAGTAGTTTGTCAGTAGTAAGATATAGATGCAAACCCAACTTGCTTGGCCTGGAGGATTGCATTGAATGAATGTTGTTGCTTGTCACAATCATCATGTATTCAGTGTCATTGCTGAGTGAGTTGAGGTGATTAATTTTCACTACTACTTCCTTCCTCCCTTTTATATTTCTTTTCTATTTTTCTTCTCTTCCTATCCCCCCTTTATCACTCCCTGCCCATTTAGTAGGCAAGCCCTAATCCTCTTTAGGGATACTAAAGACATTAGGAAGAAGTCTAGGATTCCATTTCTGGTGCCAAATCAGGTGGGGCTAGGAAGTGGAGTGGCAACCTAGAGAATTCCTGCTTAGGACTCTCTACAAATGTTTACTTGTTGATTGTTTTTAGCCATGCTTGTAACCCACAACATGAATTTCTTGTGCTTTTGACATTAAAGAGTTCATATTTGTAACATTCAAATTAATTTTGTATCAAAAAACGTAAGTATTTACATTAAGCCCATATTTGTGTTCAATTCCTTACTGCATCAATATTAATGTTCATATTGTAGCGCAGATTGGTGTTCACATTGTGTTAACATCAGTGTTGATATCATGTCAACATTAGTTTTGATATTGTGTCACCTTTAGAGTTCAAATTGTGTCACACATCAGTCTTTAAAATGCATCAACATACATTAGGGTTCATATAGTTTCCCTTTCAATATTACTTTTTATAATTATTGTCAACATATGCGTTTACGAAGTCTCACCATTATTGTTCGTAGCATAGCAACACTAGTGGTCATGTGTGGTGCTCACACTGTTGGACTATTGTTAGACTATTTGTATTCATATGATTGTGTGTGTTGTTGTTGTCTTCCATTTTGTCTGTTCACTCTTTGTGATATTAGATGAGGAAAAAAAGAAAGGGAGAGGGGCTGGTAATTTTTTTTTAAATCACCAACAACATGTAACATAAAACATGGCAATGCAATAACAACAATATGATATAAAAATAAGTCCGTCATTAACATAAATGCAACTATACCAAATGTCCTATAGGTCTATGCCAGAGACATTTACAATACCTAATGCCAATTTTAGATGATTGAATATGCTGGTGAGGGAGTTTCTCCTGCTACTGGTAAACATGTAAACCAGTACTACCTGTTTTATGTGGGGGAGCCAGCCCCAACCAAAAAAAACGGCCAGGACAGGGACAGGCTCTACCTGGCTGTATTCACCCCAGACACACTGCATGAGATGAAGAAACTACCAATGACCTTACCCGATCAGTCGTCGCCTGGGTCAACAAGGACCGAGCCTTCTGTCTCCCATCAGGGCAGAGGTGAAGAGCATGCTTCTGGTGGAACCCGAATCCACTGAAGAGAATGCGTTACCACAGCAACATGGAACATCAGAACACTTGCCCAAACAGAATCTACAAGAACTTCCACGAACTGAAGAAGTACGCCTGGCACATAGTAGGCCTCTGTGAAGTCAGATGGAAGAAATTTGGTGAGCATCTCACCGACGATGGGCATGTACTCTATAAAGTGGTAAATTCGACAAGCACACCGATGGCATAGGCTTCCATGTCAACAAGAACATCAAAAACTCAGTGATCGGATGCTGCTCAGTACCCAGCCGACTTATAACCATCCATCTCAGAGCAGCACCTATCAACATCACAGTGGTACAAGCTTACGCACCAACAACAGATCATGATGCTGATGTAGAGGAGTTTTACATGCAACTCCAGGGCATCATCAACAAAGTTAGCAAGAAAGACATCCTGATCATTCATTTCATTTAATTTCATTTATTTCATTTAATTTCATTTATAACACTTAAAGTCACAAGATTTCTCTGCATGAAATTTGGGCTGCTCTCCCCGGGAGAGCGCATTGCCACAACAGCAGTGCCACCTTTTTTTTCTTATCTTTTGTCTGCAACTGTATTTGTTTCCTTGTCAGAGTGACTTTTTTCTAAGAATTTTGCCAGGAACAACTCTTGTTGCTGTGGGTTCTTTTATGTGCACTGAATAACTTTGTGCAGCACATGGGACCTCAGTTTATCGTCTCATCTGAAAGACTAGTGCTCAGACCACCACTTATGGTCTAATGGATGGGGGGAAAGTTTCGAGCCCAAATGGTATATGAACCACCGCACACTTCTGACCCAGACTGTTCGCTTTTTAGACAGGCTCGTTACCTCTAGACCCCCAATCCGAAGGACTGGAGCAAATTCTGTGGACCCTCCTGTAATGCAGATACCGATGAGAGAGGACACCGACTACTGGGATTTGCCAGCTACAACGACATGGTGCTTGCAAACACCCTTGGGGAGCACAAGGCATCATGCCGCTGGACATGGCATCCACCCAATGGAACCCATCACAACCAGATCAAGTACATACTGGTACAAAACCATTTCAGATCTGGCATCAACAGAGCGATGAGGACATTTCCAGGTGCAGAAGTGGGCAGTGACCATGACCTGGTGCTCCTGAACTTCAGAACCTGGCTGAAAAAGATCTGCAGGCCAAAGAACATCAGGCTAAAATTTAACCTAGAAAGATTGAAGGACCCTGCCATTGCAGAATCCTTCCAAGCAAAAATAGGTGAAAAATTTGCTGCACTGCTTGCACTTGATAAAGATGCAGAGACAATAACCAACAGCTTCAATGCAGTGATGATGGAAACAGCAACCAAACTACTTGTCAAGCACTGCCAGAAAAAAAACAATTGTGGATCACAGATAAAATCCTGGATATGTGTGATAAAAAAAAAGTGAACTGAAGGGTGTCAAGTACACAACAGGAGCATGGAAATACCGAGATATCAGCAAAAATAATAAGACAGACATGAAAAAGGCCAAAGAAGAATGGATTGAGAAACCATGCTCTGATATTGAAGAAAATTTGTCTAAGAACAAAAGCAGAAGAGCCTATCAAATTGTAAAAGAGCTCACACAGCAGAAGCAGGCAAGAGTCAACATCAAAGACAAAGACAGGAACTGCCTCAAAGAAGAAAAAGATATTGTTCACAGATGCACAGAATACTGTTTGGAGCTCTACAGCCATCAGACACAAGGTGATCCCAGCGTCAGGACTCGTCAGACGATGATGACTTCCCTATCCTTCGTGAAGAAGTTGAGGCAGCAATCAAATCATTTGAAAAATGGGAAAGCTGCAGGCATTGACAATATCCCAGCAGAACTGATCAAACAGTAGGGTGGGGGGGGGGATGACAACAGTGATAGACATCCTCAAAAGACTTAGCAACAAGATGTCCTGCGAGTGGCCAACACCTTGGACCCAATCACTCATCATTATGCTCCCTAAGAAAGGCAATCTACAGCAATGCCAGAACTATCGAACAATCAGCCTCATAAGCCATGCCAGCAAAGTAATGTTAAAAGTAAACTAAAGCCATCGCTGAAGAATAGGCAGGCTTCCACTCAAACAGAAGTACCAGAGAACAAATAAACCTGTGAGTTCTGTGTGAGAAATACAGCCAGCACCAACAGAAACTGTACCACATCTTCATAGACTTCAAAAAGGTGTTCAACCTTATATGGCAAGACGCATTAGGGGCCACAATGAAAAAGTTGGAGAATGGTTCCACACCTCAGTGGGAGTCCATCAAAGCTGTCTCTTATCGCCGTCACTGTTCAATGTTTTTCTTGAGCGCATAATGACTGATGCCTTAGAAGATCACACTGGCACAGTCAGTATTGGAGAGTGGACAATCATCAACCTCAGGTTTGCCGATGACATCAACAGACTGGCAGGAAACGAACAGGAACTAGCCAACCTAGTGTACCACCTGGACGAAACATCCTCCAGATACGGCATGGAGATCAGTGCTGAGAAGACAAAACTCATGACAAACAGTGCCCAGCCAATCACTACCAAGATCGCAGTCAGTGGAGAAGAACTTGAGGCTGCATGTCACTTCAAGTACCTTGTAGCTATTATTACTGAGGAAGATTCAAAGACGAAATCCTTGCAAGAGCTATACAAACAGTAGCAACAATGGAGAATCTCAAGACCATTCGGAAAGACCGAAACTGTAGAATAATGGTACGCATTATTGACCAATCAGATAATTAGGCATTGTTGTATTTGGGGTACTTTCTATGACAAGGAAGGCCACTGAGGAACTGCTCTGCGAGATTGTCAGCAGCATCTTATCTATGTCTCTAAGTCTATTTTAATGAGTTACATAAACAACAGCAAACACAACATGGTGTCAGAAGTGGGATCAAACTAGAGACAATAGAAACAGCAGGTGATAACTGAATGTATGGGCGGAAGAAACTGTAAGTTTAAAAAAAAAAGCAAAAACAAAGACTGGTAGTAAACTAGAAAGCTTTCAGACATTATGGCAGTATCTTCAACAAGCCAGATAAAGCAGTTCACTGCTGGTGTACCAGCTCCAGTCAAACTAGAGTGTGGAAGCGGTTTGCCAAATAATTGGTGAAAATTCAAAAGACAGTGGGACAATTATTCCATAGCCAGTAGACTCAATAAAGAAGATGCAGAATTTCAGACTGCTGTTTTCTTAGCCACCATTGGAGAAGAAGCAATGGACATTTATGATGGATTTCATTTTTGACAGTGACGCTGATAGCAAGAACTTGCAGAAAATTCTAGAGAAATTTCAGGAATTCTGTGTTGGAGAAACACATGAAGCATTTGAAGCATACAAGTTTTACGCAAGACAACAAGAAGCCTCAGAATCAGTTGAAGCATACATCATAGCTCTTGGTCAGTTAGCTAAACACTGTAATTTTGGGCAACAAGAAGACAGGATGATTCAGACTAAGTTGTCATGGGAGTGAGAGAAGATGCACTCAGAGAGAAAATGCTGGAAGATAAAAAGTTAGACTTGGCCAAATGTTTGTGCATTGGAAGAGCATATGAAACTTCAAGATAGCAGGCACACTTAATGGCAAGCCATGACTATGAGAATTCACATGTGAACAGAATTCCATTGACTGGAAGAAAATATCATGCAGCAAAAACAGAAAAGCATGAACATTTTCGTTCTCAAGCACAAAAGAAATGCTCACGTTGTGGCAAAGTACCTACACATGGAAGAAAAGACTGCCCAGCAAAAGATGCAGAGTGCCACACATGTTTTTCAAAAGGTCACTACGCAGTCATGTGTAAATCTAAGAAGGTGCACAACATTGATGAAGAGGAAGAAGAAGAGACAGTACTCGGCTTAATTGAAGGTGCAGACAAAGAATGTGTCAATGCAGTAACAGAAGATCTTTGGCATGCAATAGTACTGATCAATGGAAAATCAGTCAGATTTTGAGTGGATACAAGGGCAGATGTCTCAGTTGTTCCACGATGATTTTTCAAGAAGAATTCTCCTGTACTACAGAAGACCAACAAGAAGTTGTTAGGTCCAGGGAAGACAGAAATCAAGGCAGTGGGAAAGTACACTGCCACTCTCATGACTGAAAAAAGGAGACAGTACAGGACCTGTACATAGTGGAAAACCTTCATGAACCACTCCTTGGCAGACCAGCCATAGCAGCACTTCACCTGATTTAAAGAGTGAATTCGACACAGCAATCAGGAAGTCCAGCATCAAAATTTCGGCAGTTATTTCAAGGACTGGGAAAAATGAAGACTGTCTACAAAATCAGACTGAAAAAAAATGCACAACCATTTTCCATTGCTGCACCCAGACGTCTACCACTCCCCATGAAGAAACAAGTACAGGAAGAATTAGTTCGCCTGCAGGAGCAAGATATTATTAGACCTGTTACAACTCCAACTGACTGGTGTGCCCCAATAGTTGTGGTGCCAAAAGCAAACGGGAAAGTGAGACTTTGCATTGATCTCACCAAACTGAATGAGAATGTTCCACATGAGAATGTAACCCTTCCTACAACTGACCAGCTCCTTGCTGAGTTATCAGAAGCAACAGTGTTCTCCAAACTTGATTGCAACAATGGGTTCCATCAAATTCCACTTGATGAAGAGTGGCAAGAGTTGACAACATTTATAACACCACTTGAAAGATTCTGTTACAAAAGACTTCCATTTGGGATCAACTCCGGGGCCAGAAATTTTCCACAGAGAAATAACCCACATACTAACAGGAATTCCAGGAGTGATTGCCGACATTGATGATGTTCTTGTCAGTGGCAAAAATCAGAAGGGAACATGATGAGAGACTGCAAGCTGTCTTGAAGAGAATGCAAGAGGAAAACATCACCTTGAATGAGAAATGTGTCTTTTCAACTGACACAGTGAAATTTCTGGGTCACATCATTTCACCGGATGGTATCAGAGTGGATCCCAGCAAAGTAGAGGCAATCAGCAATTTTCCAAGACCAGGAAATATCACAGAGCTTAGAAGATTCCTTGGCATGGTAAACCATGTAGGGAAATTTGTCCCAAGTCTTGCAGATAAGACAAAATCCCTGCAAGATTTATTCAAACATGAGAATGAATGGACGTGGAGCCAGCAACAAGAAGAGGCCTTTCAAAAGCTCAAAACACAACTGAGCATGACTCCAGTGTTGGCACACTATGATCCTGAGAAAGAGATCAAAGTGTCTGCAAATGCATCATCTTATAGACTGGGAGGAGTGCTACTTCAAAAAGAAGGTCAGGACTGGAAGCCAGTTTGCTATGCATCAAGATCACTGACTTCTACTGAGCAACGATATGCCCAAGTTGAAAAAGAAGCCTTGGCGGTTATGTGGTGTTGTGAGAAGTTTGCAGAATTCTTGATTGGTCTGAAGAAGTTCATGATAGAAACAGACCACAAACCTCTTCTTGCCTTACTGAAGAAGAAACACCTGGATGAGTTGACTCCAAGAATCCAGCGCTTCAAGATGAGGATCATGCATTTTTCTTATGAGATGGAGTACACAGCAGGAAAGAATATTGTGACAGCTGGCACACTGTCTCGGGCTCCGGGAGTGTTCCTGCTGAGCAGGATCACCAGATGGAGGTCGAGACAAACATGCTTGCCAGTTGCTTAGTTGAGAGTCTTTCTGTTACTGATCAACTCAGAGAGAAAATTTTGCATCAGTCAACTCAAAGATACAGTCTGCAGTCATGTTATAAATTTCTGCAAGACAGATTCATGGCCTGAGACAGCACAACGAGATGCACTGTTTCAGGGTCGCATTGTTGTTCCAACAGACCTCCAGAAAGAAATTTTGCAGCGCCTTCATGAAGGTCACCAGGGCATTGTGAAATGCATGGCGCTAGCAAGAAACAGTGTGTGGTAGCCAGGTTTGTCCAGACAACTGGAACAGAAAGTCACTCAGTGTAGCGTTTGTGAGCAGGAAGGCATACATCATCCTGAACCACTGAAACCAACGAAAACCCCTGACTATCCATGGCAACGTGTGGGGATGGATTTGTTTGAGTACATAAATCACAAATATCTGCTTGTTGTGGATTACTTCTCAAGGTGGATTGATATTGCTTACCTGCCATCTACATCAACATCTGTCATTGATCATTGCAGAGCTATTTTTGGAAGACAGGGCATTCCTGAAATTGTTGTTTCAGACAATGGTCCCCATTTCAGCTCACGAGACTTCAGTAATTTTGCTGAGAAATATGGTTTCACACATTTGACAAGTAGCCCTTTTCATCATCAAGGAAATGGAGAAGCTGAAAGAGCGGTGCAAACTGTGAAAATTTTTTTGAAAAAGGCAGAAGATCCTTACACTGCACTTCTCTACTATAAAGCAACACCCCTCCAACATGGACTGAGCCCAGCAGAGCTCCTGATGGGAAGAAAACCGAGAACAAAAGTCCCTTCTTTGCCATCACACCGTGTTCCTGTCACACCAAATCTACAGAGATTTCAGCAGATAGATGCTCACATCAAACAGCAACAAAAAGAACAGTTTGATGGTGGTCACAAAACTAGGACACTTCCAAAACTTCAAAAAGGAGAGAAAGTGTGGGTGAAGACGCCAAGAGATGAGGAAGCAGTTGTTGTGGATGCTGCCTCACCATCATCATACAAGGTTCAAACTCGTATGGGAAAACAAAGAAATCGTCTTCACCTGTGTCCACGGAGCAGCCAGCAATCTTCAACAGAGGATGTCCCCTACAAAACGTCAACGCTTCCAGGACAGCAGGAGCAGCGTTCTGTACAGGAACTGCAACAGGAACCTGAACCAGACACTGTGCAGTTAAACCCTACTCCAGATGATCAGCTGATGACCAGAACACCGTCTGATGAACAGTCGCAGTCTGGCACATATACAAGATCATGAAGACGAGAAACTGTGAAAAATTATAAACCTTTAACCAAAAAAAATCTCGCACTTAATGCTATGCTGATACAAAAAAAAGAAGAAAAAAGTGTTAAAAGTGTTTTGTTGATGTGTAAAGAGAAAAACAAAACTGAAAGTGAAAGCTGAATACTGAAGAAAAGGAATTTTCAAAGGGACAGTATATTGGGATGTGCAAGAGATGCCCAATAATTTGATTCAAATGTTTATCAGTTTGAAAAGAGATTTTTAAACTTTTCAATAATCTGAAAACGAGGGATGTAGAATAATGGTACGCATTATTGACCAATCAGATAATTAGGCATTGTTATCTTCCAGGTACTTTCTATGACAAGGGAGGCCACTGAGGAACTGCACTGGGAAATCGTCAGCAGCATCTTCTCCATGTCTCTAAGTCTATTTTAATGATTTACATAAACAACAGCAAACACAACAGAAACATCTCTCTCAGGACCAAGGTCAAGCTACTGCATGCACTGGTCATCTCCATATATCTGTATGCATGGGAATCCTGGACATTGAATGCAGATATACGAAGGATCCAGGCTTTGGAAATGAGATGTTTCAGAAGACTACTTGGCATTTCATACATGGACCACATTACCAACGAAAAAGTCTGACAAACCATCACCCAACAAGTAAAGCACTACAAAGACCTGCTGACCAAGGTCAAGAAATGGAAGCTCAGTATGGGCATGTGATGGGCTCTCCAAGACATACTTCAAGGAACAAGATCAGTATCCTCTGTTACAAATGTCTCCACAAAACAGCACCTTCCTACCTCTGTGAATAAGACATTGTACACTCCTTCTCTTCCCTCCGCTCTGCTCCAGATACCCTCTGCTTACAAATACCAAACTGGAATGACCTCCCTCTCTCCCTTCACGAAAAGCCTACTTACGACACTTTTAAATCCAGCCTCAAGAATTCTTATTTCAATCCTAAGACTTCCCCTATTGTTTCATCTCATAATTATCTGTCCTTGCCTTCAAAGGCCAAAATTCCCATCACCCTGCCGAAACATATAAACGTGTGTGTGTGTGTGTGTGTGTGGGTGTTCGCACACATGTGACTTTGAATTTGTTAAAACTGTTAATCACTGCTTTGCAGTAAGAACAAGGCTTGTTAACAAGCTGGCTGGACCCCCAAAAGGAATGAATGATAGACTTATGACGATGAGACTCCCATTATCTCATGGGAAGAATTTTGCTACCCTTGTCAGTGCTTATGCTCCCACCATGACAAATCCAGAGGACATCAAGGACAAGTTTTATGAAGACTTGAATGCTGTTATTGCCTCTGTTCCCAACCCAGACAAGCTCATCATCCTTGGTGACTTCAATGCAAGAGTAGGCTGTGACAAACCGCGTGGGAAGGTGTGATTGGAAAGCATGGAGTTGGCAACTGCAACAGCAACGGCCTACTGCTCCTCCAGACTTGCGTGGAGCATGACCTACTGATCACAAACACGACTTTCAACCTCCCTACACATAACAGGACATCATGAATGCATCCCCACTCTAGGCACTGGCATCTTATTGACTATGTCATCACCAGGAAGAGGGACAGGCAGGATGTTCGTGTCACAAAGGCCATGTGTGGAGCAGAATGCTGGACAGACCACCGTCTCATCGTCTCTAAGCTCAGGTTGCCTGTCCAGCACAAGATGAAGAACGACACAGTCAAGCAGTCTCTTGCTGCCGCCTTGGAGGAATGCCTAGAGCCCATTGTGCTGGATAGCTAAAACGTGGAATCAGCATGGGGAACACTCCGTGAGATCGTGTATAACACAGCTATGGAGTGCCTCGGCCCTACTTCCAGGCGACACAGGGACTGGTTTGATGAGAACTGTGAAGAGATCACACAGTTATTGGAAGACAAGAGCTGTGCCTATAAAGCCCACCTTGATGACCCAACATCAACAGCAAAGAAAGATGCACTGAGGAACAAGCGTAGCACCATCCAGCTAAAGCTGCGTCAGATGCAAGACTCCTGGATCAGCAATACAGCAGATGAGATCCAAGGATATGCTGACAGGAATGACATGAAGAACTTCTATGATGGACTCAAAGAGATCTATGGTCCCACCACATCAAGATCCCCCCCCCCCCCCCCTCCCGAGATGGGCTGAACATTTTGACAATGGTCTAAACCGTCCTTCCATCATCAACGATGAAGCTATTAACAGCCTCCCACAAGTTCCAGTCGACGAGACGATGAGTGCCATACCAACCTTTGAGGAGATCCAGAAAGCAATTCGCCTGCTGTCCAGTGGTAAAGCACCCGGCACAGACTCAATCCCAGCTGAGATCTACAAAGGGGGTGGAAGAGCACTGACTGAAAAACTTCATGAGCTCTTCCAAGTTGTATGGCAGCATGAGACACTCCCGCAAGACTTCAAAAATACCTCCATCATACATCTATACAAGAACAAAGGAAACCGCCAGGCCTGTGACAACCACCAAGGAATATCCCTGCTGTTCATCGCAGGCAAGGTCCTGGCCAGAGTACTGCTGAACCGGCTTATAGTCCACCTTGAGCAAGACCTTCCAGAGAGTCAATGTGGCTTCCGGAAAGATCGCAGGGCTATCAACATGGTGTTTGCTGCCAGGCAACTCCAAGAGAAGTGTCAGGAACAAAACACTGACCTCTACTCCCCCCTATTTTGATCTGACCAAGGCCTTCGATACTGTTAGCAGAGAGGGTCTATGGAGAATCATGGCGAAGTACAGCTGCCCAAGAAAATTCATCGCCATCGTACGTCAGTTTCATGATGGTATGCTGGCCAGAGTACAAGACAACGGAGAGGCATCTGAACCCTTCCCAGTCACCAACGGAGTGAAGCAGGGCTGTGTTCTTGCTCCCACCCTGTTCAGCCTCATGTGTTCGGCAATGCTGTCAGATGCGTTCAGAGATTCGCATGTTGGTGTCAGCATCAGGTACAGGTATGATGGATCACTCTTCAATCTCAGGAGGCTTCAAGCAAAAACCAAGGTCTCAACAGATACCATCAATGACTTCCTGTTTGCTGATGATTGCGCCCTCAATGCTGCTTCTGAAGCCGACATGCAAGACAGTGTTGACAAGTTCTCTGATGCTTGTGACAACTTTGGGTTGACAATCAGTACCAACAAGACTGAGGTAATGCACCAACCAGCCCCAGGGAAGCCCTACGTTGAACCAAACATCTCCGTAAATGGACATAGACTCAAGCAGTGGACAAATTTACTTATCTTGGCAGTACCCTCTCCCGCACAGTAGCCATTGATGATGAGGTCAACACCAGACTCGCCAAAGCAAGCGCTGCCTTTGGCAGACTCCGAAAAAATGTGTGGGACAGGAGAGGCATCTCAACAGAAACCAAGATCAAGGTCTACAAAGCGGTAGTGCTCACCACCCTGCTCTATGGCTCACAGTCATGGACAGTCTACCAACGCCATGCTAAAAAGCTGAACCACTTCCACACCACCTGTTTGAGAAAACTGTTTAGCATCAAGTGGCAGGACAAGATCCCAGACACTGAGGTGCTCACTAGAGCAAACCTTCCCAGCATCCACACCATCCTGATGCAGACCCAGCTTCGCTGGGCAGGCCATGTAGTTCACATGCCAGACCAACATGCCAGACCATCGGCTCCCCAAGAAACTTCTTTTTGTCGAACTTCACCATGGAAAGCGATCCCAGGGAGGCCAGAAGAAACGCTTCAAGGACACTCTGAAAGCCTCACTGAAAGCCTTCAACATTGAGATAAACTCATGGGAGCAGGCAGCAATGGAGAGGCCACAGTGGCGAGCAGCTGTACACAGTGGCGCCAATGCCCATGAAGCAAACACAATTGCGACAGCTGAGCAGAATTTCGACAGCTGAGCAACGCAGGCAAGACAGGAAAGATAGAGCCTCCAAGTCCCCAAAAGCAGCCACTATACCCTGTCCATACTGCTAAGAACTTTTCAAGGGCAGATTGGCCAAATAAGTCATCTTCGAACCCACAGAAATGGACCCTCCCAATCCCAGGATGAATAGATGGTCATCATCGATCCCGATGGACGAAGAAGGAAAGGAAGGTGTATGGGCATGGGTGGGTGTGAGCTCTGATGTGAATTTGAATTTGTTAAAACTGTTAATCATTGTTGGTTGCATGTGTAGGGGTAGAATGAAAGCAAGGCTTTGATTTGTTTGTGGGTTTTGGGGGTGTGGTTGTTTTTTTATTTTTACAAGATATAATAATAATGTGTGGAATTTATATAGGGCTGAATCTTGTAAAGCAACAAATCAAAGCGCTTAAAAAAAAAAATTATTCGTGTGTATGCGGTTTTTTAATTTTGTCATCTGTTCCCACCGGCACACAATGGCCTACTCTTTCGAACAGCCGAACAGGATTTAACGTGTTCCCAAGATGTTCTGCATGCGTTCGCACACGGGCCTCGGTTTATAGTCTCATCCGAAGGAGGCGCTAAATAAATTCCATTTATTATTATATCATTATTGTTATTATTATTATTGTTGTTATTATTATTATTATTATTATTCTTGTTGTTGTTGTTATTATTATTATTATCATTATTAATATTATTAAAAAAGCAAGGAAAGAGAAGGCGAGGCAGGCCGGAGAAGAAACAGGCAGACATCACTGAATGGACTGGGAAGAGCTTCTCCACAACCCGGCACTTACCCACCACGGCAGCAATGGACACTGGCGCAATGATCGTCACTGCAGTGCTCCTACAACCCCGGAGTGGGTTACGGGAGCAGATGAGATGACAATGACAAATTCTTTTATTTCGAGGATAATGAATAAGCACCCATGTGCTTTTTTACATCCAGTCCCCTCCCTTAAGGATATATATGGTAATAAAATAAAATAAACCCCATAGCGATACATGAGATGAGATGGTGAGGGAATTTTCAGAAAATTGGGTTAAAAAAAGAAAGAAAAGATTTTACACTCCTACATTCAAAACTATATCAACAGACATTCATCATTTTTCGTGAACTTAATTATGAATGCTTCAGTTTCATCCCATAAAAGAAAATATTGAATCTTCTCTCGGTGAAAACATTTGTACAAATGTTTGAATGGTTCAAAACTCTTGAATTGTCGGTATTCATTGCAGATTTATGTAAAAAAAACAAAAACAAAAACAAAAACCTCTCGTTTACTTGTTAAGTTTCTGTGACCTTTCTCTATGATTTTTGTTGGTCTATTAAGATATTTCTCGTATAGGATAACTTCATCATCATCAGACCCGTGACCTTGGCGGTCGTGGGGGAGACACGAAAGACAATGCCGTGGTAAGCCTCCTCCATCCATTTCTGTCCTCGGCTCTGCGCAGTAGTACCGAGTCATTCATCCTGGTCCATTCTCTGATGTTGTCCATCCATGACTTGTTCTGTCTTCCCCTCTTTCTGCCACCTTCAGTGTTCCCTGCAGTACTGTTTTTGGCAGAGTGTTGTGGCGGGTTACGTGGCCGAACCATGTCAGCTTTTTTCTTCTTGACAATGGTGAGAAGGGGTTCCTGTGGACCTGCCAGCCGTGTTATTTGACTCTTGACAAATTCATTGGTCTTTCGTTCTCTCCAGGATATGCCCAGTAGTTTTCTATGGCATTTTGTTTCAAATGACTGGATTCGCTTTGCTGTTTCAGCAGTCAATGTCCAGGTTTCACTTCCGTACAGCAGGATAGTCTGAATTAGGGCTTTGTAGAGCTTTAGTTTGATTGGGAAACTGATCTCTTTACTTTTCCATATGGTGGTGAGTTGTCATGGAAGATGTTGCCATGGCTATTCTGACTTTTGATTTCTGTCGTCCTTTGTGAGTGTAGCGCCAAGGTATTTAAAAGCGTCTACCTCCTCCAGTTGTTGGCCGTTCATGTAAATTTTAGCAGTGGCATTGCTCGTGCTGTTCACAAGTACTTTACTTTTCTCCGAGCTCACCTCCATCCCATATGCTCCAGCTCTGTTCTCAAGTCTGGTCGTAAGATCTTGCAGCTCTGTGTTACTTCCGCCCATGAGGTAAATTTGTCATCGGCAAACCGCAAGTTGTTGGGGGGTCTGCCGCCAATGGAGATGGTAGAGTGGAAGTCATGGAGGGTCTCTCTCTAATGTTTTCCAAGAACAGATTAACAGGTCTGGAGATAACAGGCACCCTTGTCGGACCCCAACTGTGGTTTTGAAGTAGTCTCCGACCTGATTGTTCAGAAGGACTGCACTGCTTGCGGTGTTGTATAGTGCTTGAATGGTTTGCACTAGTCCTGCTTCAATGCCAAACATTCTGAGGACCTGCCACAGGCCTTCGTGCCATACTCTGTCGAAAGCCTTCTTGAAGTCGATGAAGTTGTGGAACAGGTCTCTCTGATGTGAAAGATGTTTTTCCATCAGGATGTGGCAGTTAAAAATCTGTTCGATTGTGCTCCTGCCTGCCCTGAACCCAGCTTGTTCCTCTGCAAGGTGTTCTTCTGCCTCCTTCTTTAGTCGATTCAAAATAACTTTGAGCATGATCTTGCTGGCGTGGCTGATGAGGCTGATTGTTCTATAGTTTGGGCATTGGCGTAAATTCCCCTTCTTGGGCAGGGGTATGATGAGTGATTGTGTCCATTCTATTGGCCACTGTTTTGTCTCCCAAATCTTCTGACAGATAGCTGTAACATGTGTGATGACTGTTTCGCCACCATGCTTGAGCAGCTCTGCTGGTATGTTGTCTGCTCCTGGGGACTTTCTTACTGGTAAGCTGCGGATGGCTTCTTCCACTTCTTCCCTCAGTATAGGTAATGGCGAGGGTGCTCTTGATGTTGCTGCTTTCTCTTCTATTATGCTCTTGTCAGGTTGTATTGGGTAGCTGTACAGTTCTTGACAATACTCAGACCACCTGTTCAATGCAGCTGAGCTTTCTGTGAGGAGGTTTCCGGAGCTGTCTTCAATGACTGATGATTTGGTTTGAAGTGGTTTTGTGAGTTTCTTCAGGGTGTCGTATGCCTTTTTACTGTTGCCCACTTTCATGCTTTTTTCGATCTCATCTCATTGATCACTGATCCACTTCTCTCTGGCCTTTAACATTGACTTCTTCACGAGATTGTTGGCCTCCCGGTATTCTTTAGGGTTGGAAGACCTGATTGGTTTCAGTGCTCTTCTTGAATCGCAGAGGTCCAAGATGTCATTGGTAGTCCATGGCTGGTGTTTATTCCTTTGACGACCGAGTACCTCCTCTGCTGTTTCTCGGACTGCCTCATTAAAGTTGTTGGTGAGGTCATTTATGTCATTGTCCAGGAGGGTTAATGCCGCAAAACGTCCGCCAAGCTTAGCTTGGAAGATCTCCTCGACATCTGGATCTTTCAGTTTGTCCACGTCAAATTTGATACGTGGGTTTGCAGGCTGTTTGTTTTTCTTCAGCTTCATTTTGAATACCAGCAGCACAAGGTCGTGGTCGCTGCCTATGTCAGCTCCAGGGTAGGTTCTTGTTCTGGCTCTGTTGATGCTGGATTTGAAGCGCCGTGGTGTTAAGATAAAATCTATTTGGTTATGGATCTTGCCATTTGGCGCATGCCAGGTTGTCCTCCTTGACTGCTTGTGGGGATAGAGGGTATTGGCAATGGTAAGTCTGTGGGTGCAGGCAAGATATGGCGCTCTATAAATTCCATATATATTATTATTAGTCCCCTGTCGTTGGTCTCTCCAGTTCCAAACTGACCAACTGTTCCGGCCCATTGGTTGTAAGAGTCAGGACCTACTTTGGCGTTAAAATCCCCTTGGATGATGATGTCCTTCTTGGGTATTTTCATAATGGTCTCTTCAAGATCTTCGTAAAATTCTTGTACTTCTTCATCTGCATGGTCAGATGATGGTGCATTTGATTTGTATGATGGTGATGTTCTTGGGCTTGGCCGACACCCGGATGCTGATAATCCTGCTGGGAAACCGGTGTACAGCAGATAGTGCACCCCACTACTTCCTTTCTGACAATAAATGCCACTCCATGTTGGTGATGTTTCTCTTGGCCACTGTACCAGATCTTGTTGCCTTCTTCAGTCGATGTCTCACCAAATCCTGTCCATCTCACTTCTCCTAGTCCAATAATGTCCCATTTATAGCGACTAAGCTCATACTCTAGTTCTTTGATTTTTCCGCACTGGTAGTGTACGACGTTCCATGTACCAATGGTGATCTGTTCTCTTAACTTAGGCACATCTAATTCTGCTGAGCTTCGCCCGTGTTTTGCATCTCTTTTAGCAGCTTGATCAACCTACTCCTTAGGATATTAATATAGTCTAGTATGTGAAGGCACCTGACAAAAAGTGACACTTATACCCTTTATTAATTTAAGGTTAAGAGGTGTATCCTATACTTAATCTCTAATATAATTTTTGAAGTTTTCCTGCAACATGGGATTTTTTTTAATCCGATTTTAAAGCGGACAATACCGACTTAGAATCAATACAAATAAGCATTTGAAATATGCATAATGGCAAATCAAAATTATAGTTAATAGCTATTAAAATTGCTACTCTGTGTGTGTGCAAGTAAGTAAGTCTTCAATTTTAACGTCTTTCCACTTAAAGTGATACCAGACAACCCTAAAATAGGAGACTGAATACGAGAGTGAGAGAGAGAGAGAGAGAGAGAGAGAGAGAGAGAGAGAGAGAGAGAGAGAGGAGAGAGAGAGGGGGGGGGGGGAGGAGAGAGAGAGGGGGTGGGGGGAGAGATCTACTTTGTGTAAGTGCATGTGCGTGTGTGTCCATGCATGCATGCGTGTGCGTGCTCATGTGTGTACAAAATAGTAATAACCAACACACACAAAATAGTGATCTTAACATGAACAGATAAGAAACAGAAATTAAAAAGAAAAAAAAAGAAAAAAACCTAACCCCCCCCCCCCCCCCCCCCCCTCTATAATAATAACAATTGAAAGTAAAAAAGAACTACAACAAATGCCCTATAGGACTTAACAATAAACCTTTGGCAATGTCAATTGTTAACTTAACATTGTTCAAAACTTCTTCAATGGAATTCTCAGAAAAGGCAGGGAGATGAGGTTTTAACTTCTCACATTCAAGTATGACATGGGTATTTGAAATATATTCACCACATAAACATTTAACATCCTTGCTGAATTTTGTCATGAATGCATTTAATCTTATCCTGAAAAATAATGCCTTGAGTTGTCTTTCCTTTACAGCATTTCTATGAATCTCTAAGTGATCAATGTATTCAACTACTCTATTACCACTGGGAGTTGAATGTGAAAGCGGATTATTTTGCTGATGCTTTTCTATAAATTTGTTTAAGGATGCTTCTTCTAACAACCGATAAGCCTCTGCAATGGATAGAGGGACATGCAATTCTATAGACCCCTTTTCTTTATGTGCATCCTTTCTTCGCAGCCCGATCAGCCCACTCATTAGAAAATAATCCTATATGTGAAGGTATCCAGCAAAAGGAAACATGGATTCCTCTTAAACGCAGATTTATGAAGTATTTGACGTTTAGTATAAGTTTAGTAGGTTGCTTATAAGTTATAGACTTTAAGGCATATAGTACTGATTTTGAATCCACACAAAGTAATATGTGAAAGAAACAGTATGGATGATCTAAAATGAAATTCAAAGCCATGACAATAGCGATCAGTTCAGCTGTAAAAACAGATCGATTTTTACCAACACGATATGACTTTTCTATTTTTAGTGCTGGTATGACAAATGCTGAACCTGCTTGATGATTGTCTAAAAGTGAGCCATCTGTTAAAAATTTTTAAGACAATGACAGTAATTATGTTGTATATGTGAATGAACATTAACTGCCATTATATTTGGATTCTCATTCTTTTTCATGTTGATATAATCAACATCAAATTGAGCTTGTTTTATTTCCCAAGCAGGACAAACTGGAATTGCCCTTTGTGGGTCTACATCATATTTTAAAATTTCAGAATGCTCATAAAGATCTGATGTGTAGGTACTTATTGTCATCAAAGAGTTTATGTTTCGGGCTCTTTTGGGAAAATCAGTTTCAGACCTCATTTTTATTTCTTCTGAAGCAAAGTTTTCAGATGTAGAACTTCTCAGAACATATTTGGCACATACAAGTTGTCGGTACTCATCAAGTGGTGTCATTCCAATTTCTTTATATGTATCAAGTGCAGAGGCATGAAATGGTACACCTAGAGCGAGTCTGTATGCCTTACAGTCTACACTTTGAAGCTTCTTTAGTAAATACTTAGGTGCGCTAAAAAAGACTTCTTGTCCATATGATAATTTAGATCTAATTAGAGAAGTAGATAAAAGTTTCAGAACTTTCACAACTGTGTGTGTGTGTGTGTGCTATTTTATTTTATTATTTCGAGGATAATGGAATAAGCACCCATGTGCTTTTTTTCATCAAGTCTCTGAGTGTATGCAGTTTTGTAAATTTTTTCATCCGCTCCCACCGGCACACAATGGCCTACTCTTCCGAAAAGCGGAACGGGTATTAACGTGCGCGCAAGATGTTCTGCGTGCGTTTGCACACGGGACCTCGGTTATAGTCTCATCGGAAGGACTTCTAGGGGGAGCAGAGTCGGCACTGATGTCAACTCCCGGGGAAAAATCGCGTGCGCGCGTGTGCGTATTTCTGTGTAGCATGAGACATAAAGAGACAGACAGACAGACAGACAGAGAGAAGATAATCGCCCTCTCACCAGCATGCACACCAGACATTCAGCCGAGAACAGTCAGCTCTTTCGCTGCACTATAATTCCACCAGAACGATTCTCAGCACGATTCAAACACTGACCCCGTTGATGTTGAACACCTGACACAGACTGCTGGAGGAAAGAAGGGAGAAAAGAAAAGGAAAAAAAACCCAAACATCAGCAGATCATGTGGATATGAGCCAAAGACATACTTTTACGATGAAGCACAAGCCGAAAAAAATGAATAAATAAAAGTTACATGACAGTGAAAAGCCAAAAAATCAAATGCACATGACATTCTGCAATGGTAGGGGCGGCCTGATTTCTGCAGGATGACCAAGAAAACTCTAATCCATTCACAAACGACAACAGTAGATAACAACAATAGCACAATCACTCTACTATGAAAGACTTAGTAACTACAGTTCTGATCTTTCTTTACCTATCAAGACTTGGTTCCATATATTTAATAATTTGACAGGTAAAAGAAATTATTGTCATTATTATCATTATCATTGTTATCATTACTGTTGTCACTTGTCATTATCATCATCGTTTGTCATCTGCAAGTATGGATGACAACATTCACAAGAGAATGTTTGTGGAATCAACCAGATTGAGCTCATCATGTTCATTTTTTTGGTCTTTTGAATTTTCTTTTTCTTTTTTGATTGACATTTTCAACTATGATGTTTATCACGTAATGCATGTAACATAAAATCTGTTAGTTAGTCATTCACTCACAGGATGTGTAATCAGTATCCGAAGCATTCTACATCATAATATTATTTGTATTCAATGATGATAATGATTGAAGATGATGACAATGGACAATAATAATGATGATGATGATGATGATATAATAATAAAAAAGAATAAATACAAAATGAACAAGTACAGCGGTCTGAAAGAAGCCACTGCACTACCTGAAGGTAGAGAGTAAAGATACAGCACTAGTTATGGCATGTCCACGATGTCATCACTGTCTGCACTGCTCACTCTCAGCCCTGTCTTCCCAGAGCTGTCTGAACTGTGTGCACACAGAACTACGTCATGTGAACACAGACCTGCAAGGCCAATAGATTCAGGCAATCACAGCTTCAGCCCACTGCCTAAATCTCTCTCCTCACTTTTTCACATCAGCTCTTCTTCTTTCTTCTTCTCATTCTCCCCCTGACCGTGTGTGGATTCCTCGGGGCACCCTACTGAAGTGATGCTCATCAACTGCCTCCATTTATGCCAGTTCTGTGCCAACACCTGGGTGTCAGAGATCACATAACACAAGTCTTCTGACTTCTATTTTCTTATTTTCCTTGGACTGTTTTGTTTTTGTTTTGTTTTGTTTTGTAAGTCCATCTTCTCTTTTGCAGGATAAGAATGTGTGTTTGTAATCATAAAGACTTTATTAACCAGATCCAAAAGTCACACTTGAATAGTGCTTACTTTCATCGATTAAGGTATATGAACGCTTGAAGATTTTTTTCAAAAACCTACGCTAAAGTCAGTTTATGCTTCATGAAGTTTTTAAAAAGTCAGATACAAACATGACAATTTCTGTTCAGCAGGCAATGCACGTTTTTTTCATTAAAGAAAAAAAATACCCCCCCCCCCCCCCCCAAAAAAAAAAGCCAGCATATGTAACACTGAAGCAGTAACTTTCTTTTTGTTTTGATCGTCTGCAGAACACCTTCAGTCACACACATCACATGACAACATGTTTGTTTCATAGCAAACGTAGGTCTACTGTCAACTGGTAAGAAAACGCATATATATGGGTTAAACTCTCTGTATGTCTGTCTGTCTCATTCACACACACACACACATGCTTCAGATGAGACTATAAACAGAGGTCCTGTGTGCGAATGCAGGTGGAACATCTTGCGCACACGTTAAAACCTGTTCCACTTTCCAGAAGAGTAGGCCATTGTGTGCTAGTGGGAACAGATGACAAAATGTTACAAAACTGCATACACACGGGGACTGGATGTATAAAATCACAAGAGTGCTTATTCCATCATCCTCGATATAAAAGAATAATAAAAAAAAATAATTACACACACACTGTTTCTATTTGAAGGGTTGAGGGAATAAAGCTCACTGAATGAGGACAAACCCCACACATCATGGTACTGATGGAAAACGGACGCAGTCACTGACATCCCCGGAATAAAATGGGCCAACATGACATTTGTTCACCGCCAACAAAGTGCAGGCAATGTGTGAAGGCTGGAAGGCATTATTTTTTTCTGTCTCTAATGGCCCTTCTGTCGTAACACCCATGACCAACATCACATCTCCACTAGATCAGAAAGAACACACTGACAGTGAAACAGTGACATTGACAAAACAACACACACATGCATCTCTTTTCCACAGCAAACTGTGTACAGATGCAGGCACAAACAAACGATCAAAGAGAAGAGCTTGGCCGCACAGGGACACCAGAAACCAAAGTCAACGTGAAGAGAGGTGCTACACCGGGCACAACCATGACACCAGCTGACACCAATGAGTAACACCAGTCATAAGGCCAGAACCCAGACAAAAATCTATACAATAAACAACATGTGGGTGTCTTCATTAACGGCCGCTTGTTAATGATTCAAATAATACTGATGTAAAGCTAGCAAGCACGATACACAGAAAAGGGCAAACTCAGCACACACTGCAACAGGCAAGGATTTGAAATGACGGTGGGAATTAGCATCCACAAATCATTTATGTGAGAAACATCTGCTTTTTTTTAAATCAAGGCTTTGTATTGGGGAGTTTCATTGTGTTCATGCAAGCATATGGCTGCAATAAATCTATGTGTGTGTGTGAGAGAGAGAGAGAGAGAGAGAGAGAGAGAGAGAGAGAGAGAGACAGAGAGAGAGAGAGAGGCAGACAGACAGAGACAGAGAAGTTGGGGGGAGGGGGGCCTGAACAGAGAGATGAATCAAATGTCACAAACTTCAGTTACACTTCCCACATCAAAATATTTTTTAAAATTTTAAACCCCCAAAAATTAATAAAGAAAAATAAAAGAAGCAAGAGAAGTAGAAGAAGAAAAAGAAAAGAAACAGATGCCATATAATTTGTTCCAGACATGGAAGTGAGCACTTTCTGCTGCGTTCTCTGGTCTTCAAGACAGTCCTCATGCACAAGAAAAAGAACAGAAACAGTTGTCGTGTTGATGTGGGAGTGAACACTTTCTCCACTCTCTAAGAAGACATACAGTCCTCATGCACAAGAAAAAGAAAAGAAACAGTTGTCGTGTTGATGTGGAACTGAGTACTTTTTCCAGTGTAATTCTAATTCAAAAGAAACAGTTGTTTTGTTTAAGTGAGGAAGCGAGCACTTTCACTGGTCCCCCTTAAGACTGTCCTGATGCCTCAAGTCACCCCCCTGTCCTGACAGTGATGCCCTCTGACGGTGTGGATACACCCACATCACATCACATCACACATGGGATGAGTGGGTACACATCACATGTAAATGTGACAGCACATCACACAAAGTGACTGTGTGGTTACACATCACATCACACAAAGTGACTGTGTGGTTACACATCACATCACACCACATCAAGTGACTGTGGATACACACCACATCAAGTGACTGGTTACACACCACATCATGTGACTGTGGTTACACACCACATCATGTGACTGTGGATACACACCACATCAAGTGACTGGTTACACACCACATCATGTGACTGGTTACACACCACATCATGTGACTGTGGATACACACCACATCATGTGACTGTGGATACACACATCATGTGACTGGTTACACACCACATCATGTGACTGTGGATACACACATCAAGTGACTGGATACACACCACATCAAGTGACTGTGGATACACACCACATCATGTGACTGTGGATACACACCACATCATGTGACTGTGGATACACACATCAAGTGACTGTGGATACACACCACATCATGTGACTGTGGATACACACCACATCATGTGACTGTGGATACACACCACATCACGTGACTGTGGATACACACCACATCAAGTGACTGGTTACACACCACATCAAGTGACTGTGTGGTTACATCATGTGACTGGTTACACACCACATCAAGTGACTGTGTATACACACCACATCAAGTGACTGTGGATACACACATCAAGTGACTGTGGATACACACCACATCATGTGACTGGATACACACCACATCAAGTGACTGGTTACACACCACATCACGTGACTGTGGATACACACCACATCAAGTGACTGTGGATACACACCACATCACGTGACTGTGGATACACACCACATCAAGTGACTGTGGATACACACCACATCAAGTGACTGGATACACACCACATCAAGTGACTGGTTACACACCACATCACGTGACTGTGGATACACACCACATCATGTGACTGTGGATACACACCACATCAAGTGACTGTGGATACACACCACATCACGTGACTGTGGATACACACCACATCATGTGACTGGATACACACCACATCATGTGACTGTGGATACACACATCAAGTGACTGTGTGGTTACATCATGTGAATGTGTTGATACCCACCATATCTCATGACACCACACAACATGATTGTATAGAGACACTCCACATCATACGTTCTCACTGTGTTTGTTGGATGAGATAATAAACCCAGGTCTCCTGTGCAAATGCATACAGAACACCTTGCACACACGTTCAAACCTGTTCCACCTTTTGAAATACTTGGCCATTTGTGCCACTCAGAATGGATGCCAAAATTTAGAAAACCACATGCACACAGGCACTGGATGAAAAAAAGGACACGAGTGCTGACTTTATTATCCTGGAAAAAAAGACTAAAGAGCAATTTATACCCCTAACATGTCACTGTCTACAATGATGTCTTCTCTTGCCTTCTCTGACAATGCCTTGAATTGTAACACAGAAGAAGTTCAGGGTCTACGGTGATCAGTAAAATCAGTCTATCATCTTCCCTTCAGTCAAAGATCTTCAATGTCTCTGTTCATTTTCTCTTAAAATCAAAATGGTTCAATTCAGTCTTTGGCAATAATTAAGTAGAAAGGACAGGACAGGACAGGACTCCTGTCACACATGAAAGACTTTAGCACAGGTGGGACAACACCTTCTTCAGCCCAGTGGTCATCACTGTTCGTCTATAGATAGAATAACAATAATCATCCCATATTGTTGGGGTATACTTAACTAAAAAACAACAACAACCAAAACCAAACAAAAATCAAACCAACAATAAAATCAGCAATGAAAACCAAAACAGGAAAATCTATCACATGTCTATTTGCCCAAAGCAGCAAACGCAATGATACATAATGTTGATCTGCATGCACATCAAAAGCAACAAATGAATGACACTTTGACAGTTCTTTTTTAACAAATCAGAACTGCCTTTCTATTCTTCATGGATTCATGATCTTTGATAGCAAAACAAACAAGTCTGTCATGTCACACCAGACTGTCATGTCACAACAGAACTGTGACTGTCATGTCAACAGGACTTCATGACTGTCATGTCAAAACATATGCACACAGACTGTCATGTCACACCAGAACTGTGACTGTCATACACAGACTGTCATGTCACAATAACTGTCATGTCACACCAGAACTGTGACTGTCATGTCACAACAGGACTGTCATGTCACAAAGTCTGCATGTCACACTGTCATGTCAAACTGTGACTGTCATGTCACAACAGGACTGTCATGTCACACCAGAATGTGATGTCATGTCACAACAGGACTGTCATGTCACAATAAGTCTGTCATGTCACACCAGAACTGTCATGTCACACCAGAACTGTGACTGTCATGTCACACCAGAACTGTGACTGTCATGTCACAACAGGACTGTCATGTCACAATAAGTCTGTCATGTCACACCAGAACTGTCATGTCACACCAGAACTGTGACTGTCATGTCACAACAGGACTGTCATGCCACACCAGGACTGTGACTGTCATGTCACAACATGACTGTCATGTCACAACATGACTGTCATGTCACACCAGAACTGTGACTGTCATGTCACAACAGGGCTGTCATGTCACACCAGAACTGTGACTGTCATGTCACACCAGGACTGTGACTGTCATGTCACAACAGGACTGTGACTGTCATGTCACACCAGGGCTGTCATGTCAAAACCAGACGTGACTGTCATGTCACAACAGACTGTGACTGTCATGTCACACCAGGACTGTGACTGTCATGTCACAACAGGACTGTGACTGTCATGTCACACCAGGACTGTGACTGTCATGTCACAACAGGACTGTGACTGTCATGTCACACCAGGACTGTCATGTCACACCAGAACTGTGATGACATGTCACACCAGGACTGTGACTGTCATGTCACACCAGGACTGTGACTGTCATGTCACACCAGGACTGTGACTGTCATGTCACAACAGGACTGTGACTGTCATGTCACACCAGGGCTGTCATGTCACACCAGAACTGTGACTGTCATGTCACACCAGGACTGTGACTGTCATGTCACACCAGAACTGTGACTGTCATGTCACAACAGGACTGTCATGCCACAATAAGTCTGTCATGTCACACCAGAACTGTCATGTCACACCAGAACTGTGACTGTCATGTCACAACAGGACTGTCATGCCACACCAGGACTGTGACTGTCATGTCACAACATGACTGTCATGTCACAACATGACTGTCATGTCACACCAGAACTGTGACTGTCATGTCACAACAGGGCTGTCATGTCACACCAGAACTGTGACTGTCATGTCACACCAGGACTGTGACTGTCATGTCACAACAGGACTGTCATGTCACACCAGGACTGTCATGTCACACCAGAACTGTGACTGTCATGTCACAACAGGACTGTCATGTCACACCAGAACTGTGACTGTCATGTCACACCAGAACTGTCATGCCACACCAGGACTGTCATGTCACACCAGAACTGTGACTGTCATGTCACAACAGGACTGTGACTGTCATGTCACAACAGGACTGTCATGCCACACCAGGACTGTCATGTCACACCAGAACTGTGACTGTCATGTCACAATAAGACTGTCATGTCACAACAGAACTACTATAACGTCCCAACAGAATCTTGCCAACAACTGAACTGTCTGGTCTGCCTCAACAGAACTGTCTATCCTGTCTCAACCAAAAAATAACGGTCTGTAATGTCTCAACAGAACTGTCTATCCTGTCTCAACAACATAGTCTGTAATGTCTCAACAGAACTGTCTATCCTGTCTCATTCAAAAAATAACGGTCTGTAATGTCTCAACAGAACTGTCTATCCTGTCTCAACAACATGGTCTGTAATGTCTCAACAGAACTGTCTATCCTGTCTCAACAACATGGTCTGTAATGTCTCAACAGAACTGTCTATCCTGTCTCAACAACATGGTCTGTAATGTCTCAACAGAACTGTCTATCCTGTCTCAACAACATGGTCTGTAATGTTTCAACAGAACTGTCTATCCTGTCTCAACAACATGGTCTGTAATGTTTCAACAGAACTGTCTATCCTGTCTCAACAACATGGTCTGTAATGTCTCAACAGAACTGTCTATCCTGTCTCAACAACATGGTCTGTAATGTTTCAACAGAACTGTCTATCCTGTCTCAACAACATGGTCTGTAATGTCTCAACAGAACTGTATCCTGTCTCAACAGAACTATCCTATTACAATAGAAGCAATTTAACTGAACATACACAGTGACTACCATCAGAAGCAGTCTATCAAAGTACGCAAATGCACACACACACAATCTCTCTCTCTCTCTCTCTCTCTCTCTCTCTCTCTCTCTCTCTCTCTCTCTCTCTCTCTCTCTCTCTCAACACACGCACACTTTTAAGCAGCAATCTATCAAAGCATGTGTACACACAAAAACTCTTCCAGTATAAATGACCAAAAAACCCTATTCCGCCACTACATGATGGCCAAGTGATTCATATTGTCACAGAGGGTATTATGGTACTGATAGCGTCGCCACTTTTTATACACCTTCCATACACTCAGTCAATGCATGGCCTACTCTTATCAACTGATTTACAGGAAAAGATTTAGAATTAATTAATAAGCAAGATTTAGAATTAATTAATAAGCATAAGTGAAAAAAAACCAATAACAAAAAAGTCTTCTCCACAGTAACCAGTCATCTGCATGAATAAAAAGAAATAACACTACAGACTGTGTCCTATTCTTCACATGAAAACCAACACGTTCACAGAGCCAAACATCTAATGAAATGCACTTGAAATTCCTGTAGTCAAGGCTTAAATTATAACAAACTGTTTCACATTTAAAGAGTGGTGTGGATTTCTTTGGATATTTTTTAACTAAGACTAATCAAATTTGTTCATTCATGGTTGATTTTTGTTTCTTTAAGTCACTGGATTTGTGATTGTTTTATGTGTCTGCGGAGGCACCGTGGTCGAGTGGTTTAGGCGGTCAACTCGTGATCCAGAGGTCGCGGGTTCAATCCCCGCTCGGCTCGGTGTTGTGTCCTTGGGAAAGACACTTTACTCCTATTTTCCTCACTCCACCCAGGTGTACAAGTGGGTACCAGCTCTGCTGGGGAAGTATCTGGCGACAGACTAGCGTCCTGTCACAGGGGTGGTGAAAAACCATCAGTTCGCTTAACGCTACAGAAACCGGGATAAGCTCCGGCTCTATGGGCCTTCTGGGTCGAAAGAACATACTACTTTTTACTTTTATGTGTCTGCTCTTATTGTCTGTAATCTTCCATATATATATATATATATAAACGTTATAGACAGTTGATAGGCCCAATCTTCTGGCAATTTAAGTGAAGTGTGGTCCGGGTGCTAGTCTTTGGATGAGATGATAAACCAAGGTCCCGTGTGTTACACATAATTATTTAGCGCACATAAAAGAACCCAAGGCAACAAGAGAGTTGTCCCTGGTAAAATTCTGTAGAATAAAAGCCACTCTGATATGGAAACAAATAGTTACAGACAGAAAAAGAAAAAATAATGGGTGGCACTGCTCTTGTGGCAATGCGCTTTCCCCAGGGAGAGCAGGCCAAATTTCACGCAGAGAAATCTGCCATGACTTAAAGTGGTATAATTAAATAAATAAATAAAGTGTAGACTGTTGTATCTGAATTTCAAATTAAAAATATAAATCCCACAAATAACCAACAACAACAAAAACCCATTTCAAGCCATACAGGCACACATATGCACTCAGAACACATTTAGCCACAGCCTGCCACATTTCAACACAATGTGTTGCCCAGTTACTTTCTGTCACCATAACTGATATTTCAGTCTACCCCGTTTCAAATAATCATATCAATCAATAACTATTATCCATACTGACTGCATTTCAACACCACACCATGTTGATGTCAGTGAGGAAGCCAATCTGTTCATGCCTACAGGTAAAAAATATTAATATGATTACACCCTTCAAGACATGACTTTGGTAACAGCAGAACTGCAGTACATTCACAACTTAGCTCCCCTCCATTCACATTCTTTTCATATTCTTCCTTTTTTGTCATGTTTCTCCCAGGGGAGGTTTGACACTGATGAGCCTTCTCCACCTCTCTCTGTTTTGAGCTTCCTCCTTATTTATGCCCCCTTCTCTAAGATCATCTGCAACACAGGCAGCCCAGGTTTTGCTAGGTCTTCCCTTTGGTCTCTTTCCATCCACCATGAAGTTCATTGCTCTTTTTATGATGTGGTGGTCTGCTTTCCATTGAACGTGCCCAGTCTATTGCTACTAGCTACAGACTTCAGATCATCATGTATATATATATAAAAGTTAAAAAATCTAGCACATCTCTTTTTTAAGAATATGAAGATCATACCCACGAAAGGGGTAAAAGGGTTTGAATTTCCTTTATCAATCCACACTAAAAGTTACAACAATTTCCCCCAGAGATCATAAATGTTGGACTAGAGTCTGTATTACACTAATAGATTTTCAACTAGAAAACTTGACTGTATTGCTTACAATACAATACAATACAGAAAAATGAAATACATTATAATGCAATACAATTCAATATGACCGAATACAATATGTCATGGATTATAAAACAATGTGATGTTTTAAAAAATAAAATGCCAAGCAACCTTTAAAAACAGCACGCATTAGATATCAAAGACAAAAACATTGCACACTCCAAATCCTGAAAACCACTTTGATCTTTCATCAACTCAAATAAAAAATTGTATATAAAAAATTACATAACAAGTTTACTCAATTAGTGACTTTACTTTTGATTGCAGGACAATGTGGGTTTGCTTTATTTCTATTTAAAAAACATTAAAATATACATCCAGGCAAACATGCATGCGTGCAAGTTAATGATGTTTTTCATAAACTGATGTTCAAAGCTTGTCAAAAATTCATCATGAATCTTTAAGTTACTGATGTTTTTCATAAACCGATGTTCAAAGCTTGTTAAAAGTTCATCATGAATCTTTAAGCTACTGATGTTCTTCATAAACCGATGTTCAAAGCTTGTTAAAAGTTCATCATGAATCTTTAAGTTACTGATGTTCTTCATAAACTGATGTTCAAAGCTTGTTAAAAGTTCATCATGAATCTTTAAATGTTTTTCATAAACTGATGTTCAAAGCTTGTCAAAAATTCATCATGAATCTTTAAGTTACTGATGTTTTTCATAAACTGATGTTCAAAGCTTGTCAAACATTCATCATGAATCTTTAAGTTACTGATGTTTTTCATAAACTGATGTTCAAAGCTTGTCAAACATTCATCATGAATCTTCAAGTTACTGATGTTTTTCATAAACTGATGTTCAAAGCTTTTCAAACATTTATCATGAATTCTTCAAGTTACTGATGTTTTTCATAAACTGATGTTCAAAGCTTGTCAAAAATTCATCAGAATCTTCAAGTTACTGATGTTTTTCATAAACTGATGTTCAAAGCTTGTCAAACATTCATCATGAATCTTCAAGTTACTGATGTTTTTCATAAACTGATGTTCAAAGCTTGTCAAAAATTCATCATGAATCTTCAAGTTACTGATGTTTTTCATAAACTGATGTTCAAAGCTTGTCAAACATTCATCATGAATCTTCAAGTTACTGATGTTTTTTTATAAAACTGATGTTCAAAGCTTGTCAAACTTCATCATGAAACTTCAAGTTACTGATGTTTTTCATAAATGATGTTCAAAGCTTGTTAAAATTCATCATGAATCTTCAGTTACTGATGTTTTTCATAAACTGATGTTCAAAGCTTGTCAAACATTCATCATGAATCTTCAAGTTGCTGATGTTTTTCATAAACTGATGTTCAAAGCTTGTCAAACATTCATCATGAATCTTCAAGTTACTGATGTTTTTCATAAACTGATGTTCAAAGCTTGTCAAAACATTCATCATGAATCTTCAAGTTACTGATGTTTTTCATAAACTGATGTTCAAAGCTTGTCAAAAATTCATCATGCACACCTACAGAAAAGGAAATGCTTTCAGGTCAACATGAACTTTAAGTACTGAAAACTGTGGCCAAGTGTTGTGCATTTAAACAAACTCATTGTTACTGACAACAGCTACATAACAACCTTGCTGACAATTTTGAACTTGACTGGCAGTTCTGAACCATCACTTTGAGTTTTGAACAGGATGAATTAATTCTCCCTCAAAGCTCTGGATTGAATGTTAAATGCTCCATCATGATTTTGAGAACCTGCACTGGTAAAACTTTTTCAAGTCTATTACATCAACCATATAAACACTGACTATTGGTGACCTGGCTGTGACCTTACCAAGGTCATATGTATGATCGATAGATGTCACTACAGCACATGTGTTGGTGTCATATACCCCTACAAAACCAAACAACAAAAATCAATAATCAAAAATAAAACCAAACCAAACCAGACAAACATAAACAATTACAAAGAAATCAAAACATATCTCTCTTACTGTCTTGGTATCTATATCACTTAACAAAACAAAACCAGCCCTATCAGAAATCATGAATCAGAAAACCATACTTTTAGTGGATTTACATGGCCAGCATTAAATATCACTTTGAAATCCACAGTGACAATGGTCATTTTTTGCTGTACTTGATGTGAGAACATTTACAAACTGGCCTTTCTCTTCTGCCACCTTATCAGCTGATCACTGTGTTATTTTTTGCTTTACTTGTGAGTAAGACCATAAACCAACTGGCATTTTTCATGTCACTTTTACTAGCTGACCACTGGAAAACCATTTCCAGTCTACACCAAAAATAAACGATAAACACAAAAGCAAATTCTTAAATCCAATGAACACATATAGATCTATATAAATAATGTTCTAACAAACAATTCAATCATTGCACATTTGCAGTATACCAGACCTGCCTACCCCAGCAAATAAAAAATAGTATTTGAACTGGCCAAAAACAGTATTTTGATGGCAAAAGTAGTACTCACAATCTTTCTTGCTCTCGATGTATTCTTATAATCATTATTTATTTGGTGGTTCCAATTATGGCTTTGGTTCCTTTGCAGCACTCTGCTTTTAATAATAATAATAAATGGAACTTACATAGCGCTATATCTTGGAAAGACAAATCAAAGCGCATGCATTTGACCTAATCTTACACAGTCATACAACCAATGACAAATAATCAATAGTTCAAACAGATATTACAAACATGGTACGCTGTAGACCAAATCTATGAAATAAAATTGCAATAGTCAAATGTTTTTCAAAAGCACACACACACACAGAGGTCATATACTTTAGCAGGGTGATAGGACATGGGTTAGTGAAGGGTGGGATAGTTCTGATATGAAACAGGAGGGGGGAAATCTTAGGTTTTAAATAAATATGTCTTGAGGCTGGATTAAAAAAAAGTCATAGCTAGGCTTCTGGCAAAGAGAGAGAGAGGGAGCTCATTCCAGGTCGATGGACCCGAAATAGAGAAAGAGCGGCGGCCAATGGTAGATTGGTTGAATCTAGGTATTCGTAGGCACAAGGTATCTGCAGCAGAGCGGAGGGAACGTGAAGGAGTGTACAGGTTAAGACATTCACAGAGGTAGGAGGGTGCAGTTTTGTGGAGACATTTGTAACAGTGGGTACTGATCTTATAATCTACTCTCTGTGGCACAGGCAGCCAGTGGAGAGATCGCAAGAGGGGGGTAATGTGCTAAGATTTTTTCTTTCTGAGAACTAGTCGAGCTGCAGAGTTTTGTATACGTTGAAGGGAGTGGATAGATGATGCTAGCAGACCAGACAAAAGAGAATTGCAATAGTCCAGACGTGAGAGAATGAGAGACGTGACAAGTTTGGCTGTTGCATCGGTGAACAGGTACTTTCGAATTGCAACTAATACGCCGTAATTGATAGTAGCACGACTGACAGGTCTGGGTGATGAATTTTTGCATAGAGAGTGTGTTGTCGATAACAACACCTAGATACCTCACAGCAGTGGATAGAGGGACTGATGCATTGCCGAGTTCTATTGAAGCTGTTGTAATGGAAGAGAGTTTGTGTTTGGTCCCTACGAGCATGGCTTCGGTTTTATCTGCATTTAGCTGTAATTTGTTCTGTGTCATCCAGTTTTGAATATCTTCAAAGCAGTGGGCCATATTTGCCAGGAGAGAAGGCAGATTTTCAGGAGTAACACTGCTTTGAATCTGAGTCATCTGCGTAAAAATGATGGTTGATTTGATGACGTTTTATTATATGTGACAGTGGGGCAGTGTAAAGAGTGAACAGAACAGGGCCTAGAACTGATCCCTGTGGTACTCCGCATTTCAGTTTGGCAGGTATTGATTGAATCTTGTTTACTGCAACTGTCTGAAATCGGTCAGTTAGGTATGAATTAAACCAGGTGAGGGCTGTGCCAGTAACACCGAACGTTTTTTGAAGACGGGAGAGAAGAATTGAGTGGTTTATAGTGTCGAAGGCTGCTGATAAGTCGAGTAGAGTGAGAAGGGAGATTTTCCCCGAGTTTTATGAAGAAGAGTGTGTTTTCAGAAAACTTACCATCTTCAACTTGTATTTGAGTGAGTGAGTGAGTGTGTGTGAGAGAGGGAGAGGCAGGGAGAGAGAGGGAGAGGCAGGGAGAGAGAGGGAGAGAATGAGGATACTAGGGAAGTATCAGGATACTGGCTTAAACAGAAAATGACAAGAAAGGGGGTGGAGTGAGGAAATTACATAAAAACAGATTGACAAACTATCTGACAGAGATTGGCAAAGGGAAGGACAGTGAAAGAGACGGATGACAGATGAGAAAAACAAGCATTCCTAATGGAGAGAGGGGTGAAAAAAAGGGGGAGGGGATGTTGAAATAAAACAACTCTCACCACCACCCCCACCACCCCCCAAAAATTAAATGAAAAATGAGAAAAGGGTGTTTATGAATAAAGACAAAATCATGCACAGTCTGCCAAACACAAGAGCGAGAGAGAGAGAGAGAGAGAGCGAGAAACAGAGACAAAGAGAGAGAGAGAGAGAGAGAGTGTGTGTGTGTGTGTGTGTGTAAGGATTTTTGAGGACCTCAATTTTGTTTTAAACAACGAAACTTTAGAAAGCTTAAAATAAAACAATATTTATATCTATTTTATGTCATCTTCTTCATAAGAAATCAATATTTTTGCTGCAAATAATCCCAAAATGAAATTTGACTCAGAGTATCAAGTTAGCATAGAAAGCTACAAACTAAAACTAAGTGATCATGAAAGCTCACCTGTCCATTCATTGCATCTCTAGCTTCTCAAATTCTAAATAAGTTTAGAGCTATGTGAGTGGGGTTTTTTCCTCCTATTTTCAGGACACTGTTTTCAATAGCATGTGCCTACTCAGTGATATACATAGCAAAGTTTCATCCCACGGGGTAACAGGGGAAAGAGTGTGGAGATGGGTAGTGGAGAGGAACCCCTTGCACTCTGACCACACCCATGGCTGTGAAAGTCCCCCACCCCCTCTTCCTACCAACCTTCCCTCTTCACCCATCTGCCTTACAAGTATATTAGAGCTGCTGGACCATCCACTTCCTTGATATCCCTTATTCATGGTTGATACTTTCCTCGTGGCCCCCCTTCTTTCAACAGATAAGGTTCACTGCAACAGACAAGGGAAGTAATCTGCATGGAAGAGTTACATCCCTTAAACCCTTTGCTGTAGTTTCACTTTTTTCTCCGATTTTTTGTGTTTTGTGGGGGGGGAGGGTGGGGGGGGGAGGGTGGTTTGGGGGGGGGGGGGGGGGGGGGGGGGTGGTTGTCAAAATCGTACTTTTATCTGTAATTTCATATTTTCATAATCGGGGTTAAAAAAAAATCATAGAAATACGATAAAATCATATGGGTTGGCAGGTCTGGCATACATAAAACACACCCATCCCAACCCCCTTCAAAAGCAAAAACAAACCAAAACAAAAAAGAAACAAACAGATTAGAACATATTTCAAATCAGATGAATCCTTTTTAAAAACAATCCCCTTTGGCTACAAAACAGCATTCATTCTTTATTTTCTGTACTTTTTTCAGTATTTTTTGTTTTTGTTTAAAGGCAAACTAAATCCAATAAAAAATAAATGTAGAAATGATTCAAAATCAAATTAATGAACATTGCATTATGTTCCTGGGAAACAAAGGTTAAAAAAAAGAAAGCTTGCTAATACAAAACCTAGAAAAAAGATATATTTAAATTTTTACTTTAAACAAAGTTACATCACAAGCACTGAAAAAGAAACATATTTAGGCAAAAAGAAACTATCCAACATTGTCAAGTTCATATCAATAATTATGGCAACCAGAATGATGACAGAATCAGAGAATAAAGGACATGTCAGTCAACGTTGGGGGAAAAAAAGTAGTTCAGCCCTGTGGTGAAGAAATGGACAATAGGAGTGACAAGTCAAAGCCCCTTGATCAGACCAAAGGACTGACGGACGCTTTACAATGACCAGGATACTATCATGAATACCTGTCAGTGTCATGAATACTTCCTCCTGGGTGAGGAAACACTTTCCTTCACATCAAATTTATTGATCAGCTGTTGCACAAATTTCCTTTCCCCGGATGAAAAAAGTTTCAGATTGAAAAAACAAAAACAAAAAAACCTCCCATGCATGTACATGAGAGTGAAGATGTCTGGACACAGAAAACACTGACACAAGAGCAGGGTTTTGTCCTCCTCAAGGAAGAATTCTAAATGAAGATGGAGCTAGCTAGAAACACTGCGTCATGTCCATGGTCAGGAGTCCACACACGGCACACATTAATGAATTAATTAATTGATTAATTAATTAACAACACCCCCCACTCTCCTCCCCTTCTGCCAGGTGCACAGTCTCTCGGGGACGAGCGAAGCCAGGTTTGACGCCGTCCCAGCCCTCCTCCAGACGAATGTGGCCGTCCTGCAGGTGCTGGTAAGTGTCCTTGGCCACCTGCGAGAACACCTCTTCAATGTTGTGACCAGATTTCGCCGAGGTTTCAAAAAACTTCAGTCCGTGCATTTCAGCAAAGCGTCGACCCTCTCGTGCTGTGACCTGGCGGCCATCTTCTTTGTCAGACTTGTGTCCCAAGATGAGGAAAATGGCTTTGTGTGGCTCAATGTGAGTCCTGGCCTCCTCATACCACATCTTCAGGTTGTCAAAGGTGCTGCGCTTGGTGATGTCATACACGATGATTACCCCCACCGAGTTGCGGTAGTAGGATCTAGTTATGGAGCTGAAACACACCAATATTTTATCAACACAAAAGAAAACCTGCATTGTTAATTCTAGGATGTAGCAACATAGACTCAATAAACAGACAAATAACAGTATAGCACCATTCCAAGTATGATACAGCACATTATACTAGATCTATTAGTATTATTCTATACATCTATCGATATCTCTCATTCTCTGTTAGAAAACAGCAGCATTACACAACAGACATTATTGGCAACCACAGGTATCAGGCCGGATGTAAAGGTAGGGGTGGGGGAAGCCTACAGACTAGTATAGGGGTGAGGGAGGGGGGGGGGGGTGGGAGGCTATAGCTGGAGTGAATACCACTTACCAGGTATCAACATTAAGCATTGCTCGACTGCCCGGGGCAACTGAATCGCCGATTTGGGCAAGTGAAGTTCACAGTAAACTTGCCGGACCAGGCAAGTTAAAATTTTGACAAGCAACCCTTGCTTTTCTCTTGCCTGATGATTATCTTATGCTCGACGCTGACTGTTCAAGTTTAGAGCAGACGATCTTTCCATCTTTTCTTTTCTCGACTCAGCAAAGTTTGTGTGCAGACCTCTCGGTCAGCACAGGCACAGCGCAGTGCCAGAGCAGACAATTGTTTCCTGTGTAGGCCTACGCTTATCACAAAAAAGGAATGGTACCATTCCCTTTTCTGTGAAACTTATAGCCCATTGGCTTTGCCTACTTTCTGTTACACAGCATTGCCGCCTGTGCTGAGTGCTTGTGCTATTTTAAGTTTTCCGCAAACATCTTTTCGGTTCAGTCAGCCACGCAGTATTATATTCTTACCAACACTTTCAATTACAACTCTATCATGGCTCAAAGATCGTTGATGTCATTCAGTTTCACTAAAAGATCTGATTCTACCAGATCAATTACAGTACATAAATTTTTGTTTAAAAAACCAAATAAAAGACATCAGAACAGGAGAAATTATGTATACTATGTGTGTGTATTTATATGTCATTTAAATCACTGTACAGAGTGTGCGTGTTTGTTATGCATGCACTATATTTTAAAAGTTCAGTTTTGATGATACACATGATTTTAGTGAGGTTATGTGGGCAAGTGCAAAACCCATTCGGGCACGTGATTTTTCCTGTGATTTGCCTGAAGTGGAAAAAAAAGTTAATGTCGATCCCTGAATACATCTACTGATCTAGACATGATGCAGTTCTGGCCCACCCCAAGTGGATGCAATGGAATACATGGTGCCATGAGGGTTAAAAAGTATATTAAGTTGTAATTTATTTCACTACTCATGCCCTTTTCTGGTGCAATTGATATGATATAAAAAAAAACTTACAAATAAATGAACCATGTTTATAAAAGGGAAAACACAACTATAGCAACATTTTCAAATAGCACACACTTAACAGTAACACTGAAAGTAAAACAGTGTTGGTTCAGTAATTCCCAGCGATGACAACAATGTCTAACTAACTTACTAAGAAACTGAACTTGTTCAGTTACTGGTTTTGTGGTAGCTGAGTAATTAAGAACTTTATCCAACTTGAAATGTTGTAAAAATGTAACTTAGTTATTAAAAATAATTTTCTAATGCCAGTCAAACAGGAAAAGAAGACCCAAAAAATCTAGATCTCACACATAAATTTCTAAACTAAAGCTCAGTAACTCAACTGTTCAGTTATCAAGCATGCTGATCGGTACTACAATAGCTAGCATTCAACTTGTAAACAAGACAGTGACTTAGTCAAGTTAGTGTGGCACTGGCAGTCAGGTTCCTGCTCAAAACCTGGTTGAAGCACAGTAAAAACTAAGGGAAGTCTGTCTCAAATGTAGTGATGAGTCTAAAGTCCTGAAGCAAGGGCATTTATAGCTTATTATTTCCTTCAATGTACCTGAATGTGTCACTTCCTCTTCTCTGTACTGAATTATGGGGGAGAGTGATGTATTTGTGATCTGCTGACCCAGGTTCGAATCTCGTTCAAGAGGGTTTTTCCTCGTGTATGTGTGTCCATCGTGTCCGACGATGACCTCCAAAACAGCAGAGGAGGCAGCTGCTGTTTTGGAAACTGGGCAGAAATTTGATTATAGTGGAGATGCCTTGCCCACAGTACATCCCCACTCTCTCGGCCAAGTGGGCATAAGGACACAAGGACAGTCAGCGTTGGAGATGTTCTCCAAAGGCCAACCAGCCCCCAGGGCTGCAGCACATAAGGACTGTGCCAGTCAAGCCTCCTAGTCAGAGAGTAATAGTCGATCACTAAAGACTAAGCTGTAAAGTGGAATTCCATGAGTGGGAAAGCCACTGGTCATACAGCCTCTCACTTTGCTGTTGCCTCCAGCGTCAATGGTTTAACCACTAGACTGCCTTACCCCGGAAATTCTCCGGGGCTAAACGTGCACCCTATAAGCCAACAACCCGGAAAATTTCCGGGGTGTCGAACCGAAGTAAACAAGCCTGCTTCCTTGACTACAGTTAAAGGGAAACAACTCCAAAATTAATGGAGGTCACTCTCCTGTTGCTTGACAACATCGAGCTGCAAAAACCGTGGCAAAAACGATCGTTTTTTCGCTCGTATTTTGTGTTTTTATGCATGACTGCTTGGGAAGTTCTTGTTCAAAATTGCTGACACTTCTTGTTGAAGGCATAAATAACTTTACACAGCTGTAAAAGTGGCAAATAAAACTCTAGATTTACCTAACATTGATGAAAACGATCGCGTATGATTCAGGCGATCATGTATTTAAAAAACAATGAATGAGATTTGGCCTAGACATATGTTTGACATTATTGAGATGGGGGGTACTCGAATGACAGTGGTGATGAAGAAATCGTATTTATGCCATGGTCGATTTTTTACATTTTAAATATATTTTCGCAGTGAAATATCATGCTAACTAATTTGAGCTTGCCTGAAGTAATCTACGATATATATACTGTCATTGTGTAGACTATCAGGAATATTCATGTAGTAGTTTCTGAGTAAGAGGGATATGAACATAGCAGTGGTACATAAGAATTTTATTCCCCGGCATATAGGGTGCACTTGCACTGGGCAGTTAAGAGGTTAATCAAGAACTGTGATAAAGCCCAGGCGCGGTTTTTCCTCTAGAGTTAACAATAACATCAGCGCGGACTCCACTCTCCCCAAAAGTCCTTTGGATGAGACTATACACCGAAGTCCCATCTGCCAACGCACACAGAACATCTTGTGCACACATTAAAACCTGTTCCACTTTTTGGAAGAGTAGAGCATTGAGTGCTGGTAGGAACGGATAAATTTTTTTACAAAACTGCATACACACGGGGACTGGATGAAAACAAGCATTCCATTATTCCATTTCAAATTTTAAAAACCTTCAATGTCTCCAGGGTGATAATGCACTACTTGTAGTACTACTAGTACTTGTACTACTACTAGCTGTACATGTGTTACTGTGTACTGATGCACTATATTATATGCAGCAACAAAATGATTTATGAATAAATAACTTAATAAGCCTGCATGATCTCATTCTCAGCTATAGCGACATAACATTTTCCTATTTCAGAATAAAAATGTTCAAAACATTTTGATAATTACAATGCACATTCACAATCACACACACTGAGTTGTGGTATTGGTGTGTGTGTGTGAGTGTGAACAGTCTGTGTGTACACGCATGTGTGCATGCATGCATGTGTGTGTGTGTGCACAGTGTGTGTGTGTGTGTGTGTGTGTGTGTGTGTGTGTGTGTGTGTGTGTGTGTGTGAGTTGAGTGTGCATATCAATTATCATACTAGTTTAGTAAACTTTACTACTGTGATTTTCTCAATAAATCAATTATGCCCCTCCAATTGTGGGGGGAAAATCCACAGGTACAAATCAACAAATAGTCACTTCTCGTCAAATCTTCTTGTGTTTATGTGGGGAGAATACACTAAAAATGTCTGCTGATGAGTTGCATTGATCATTTGCCAGTTAATGGACCTATTGATCTGCATTTGTCACACACTGTTTTAGACTAGGTAGGCAGCATGAAATAATTCCTTCATTCTTCCTACTTTAGCATGACTTAGCCTAATCTGCAACCAAGTGATGTGTGATGTGAGTGGTTTGATCTGAATGTGGTCAGTCTATCAAAGGCATCATCATCTGGTCATGATCATGTCAACATGCAGGACACTTCAAATTTATGTGGCCATTTTGAATACATTACTAGTCTGGAACCAACACAACAGCCTATTTAACCTACAACAATGCCCCTACTGATACAGCTGATAACCCTAATGAAATAACAGACAAACAGTTTACCGAAATCTTTCCTGTCCCGCCGTATCCCAGATTTGCAGCTTAACGCGGACGCTGGGTTTGACTTCCATCAGACGAGCGTAGAAGTCAACCCCAACTGTCGGATCACAAGCATCCTCAAACTTGCCATCTGTGAAGTAGCGTAAAATGGAAGACTTTCCAACGGTACTATCACCAATAAGAATCAGTCTGAACTGATATTCGAAGATTGGTTCACACATTTTCGGTAGCCAGTGGTAAGATTTTCTGTCGATAAAGAGATTGATCAATACATTATCGTGAATGTTCAAACTGAAGCAGTCACCAGGATGTGGCAAACGCAATAGGCCTAGAACTACGCTAGCCCAGGCTAAAGGGAGGTTACTGTTGGAGATGTGAGCTTTGCTCCTGGGCCTATGGGAGGGGAAAAAGCGTCTGCTCACGTAATGGCTCGCCACCAAGATGACTCGCATTACTGTTACTTTTGTTTTTCGTTAACTACCTGCACCGTTTTTAATGCTAAGTTTGCACATTACCTGCCGACAGTGAAGTCCATCCAACTACTTGAGCAGAGCTTTTGTATGACGCATTTCGTGTGTGAACAACGCGTGCGCGCATGTGTGTGTGTGTGTGTGTGTGTGTGTGTGAGACAATGACAATGACAAATTCTTTTATTTCGAGGATAATGAATAAGCACTCATGTGCTTTTTTACATCCAGTCCCCGCCCGTAGGGATACATCTTAATAATAACCCAACACTTATACAGTCTCACAGTAGAAACATGGGGAAATAACCCTTTTCAAAGCAGCCCCCCCCCCCCCCCCAAAACAACCCCCCCCCCCCCCCACCCGAAAGCAAACTAATGAAAGAAAACCCTAAAAACATCCCACTAACCCCCCACCCCCCCACCCCCCCCCCCCCCCCCCCCCCCCCCCCCCCCCCCCCCCCCCCCCGGGAAAAAAAAAAACCATAACCAAACCAAACAAACAAACAAAGAGAAAGAAAAACCAAACCACAAAAGAAGAAAAAAAGAAAAAAAAGAGAAACAGAAACAACAACAACAAAACCAAGAAGAATAACAACCAAACTTAATAAGTCATAAAGATAAACATCTACACATCGTCAAATGGTACATATACTTGTTACACATAACAATAAGATATTGGAATAGGGCACTCATTAAGACTTAAGTACAGAGGACAAGTCCAATAAGTATTGAAAATATAAAATATGAATCCTTCATCAGGATACACCATAACTATAAGCAAAACGATAAAAGGTGAGAGAGACAGAGACAGAGAGTGTGTGTGTGTATTTCAAAAATAATATCCAATATATAATTCCCAAAACAGTACACGATCACCATCAACACTCATTTTTGATTATACTCGTTTCAAATTGTATGTCATGATAATGAAAAAAACTCAATACCCATATATTCACACAATAAAAACAAAAAACAAAACAAAAGAAGAAATCTTAACCTATACACAGTCATTGAGGGAGAGAATGTGAGTGTGTGTGTGTGTGTGTGTGTGTGTGTGTGTGTGTGTGTGTGTGTGTGTGTGTGTGTGTCAGGGATAATACTAAATATATCATACTCACAGAGCACACGATCAACACCAACACTTTTTAATTATACTCATACAAATTGAATGTCATGATAATAAAAATAAGTGCAATACCCATACACTCACACAATAAAGAGGGGGGAACCCCAATAAGGTCATAAAAAAGAACATCTACACATTGTAAGTAATAGAGACAAATTCTTTTTTCCAGGATAATGAATAAGTACTCATGTGCTTTTTACATCAAGTCCCCGCCCGTAGGGTCACATATTAATAATGAACTCGGTACTCATACTTTCAAACAGTAGAAGCAAAAGGAAAAAACTTTAAAAAAAGAAAAAGAGAGAAAACGAACAAAACAAACAAACAAACAAACAATCCCCAGACAAAACAAGAACAAAATAAACCCCAGAACCACCTCCCCCCCAACAACAATTTAAAAAAACACCACCCCCGACCAAACAAACAAACAAAAAAACAAGAAAAAAAAAAAAACCAAAACAAAAAATGAAAAAAAAACCAAACCAACACCGGTTTCCCCCCCCCCCCCCCCCCCCCCCCCCCTCCCAAAAACCCCCCCCCCCTACCCCCCCAAAACAAAAAACCCCCAAACCAAAAAAAACCCCCCAAACAAATTCCCAAAAAAAAAACAAAAAAAAAACCCCCAAAAAAAATAAAAAAAACAAATAACAAAAAAACAGAAAAGGAAAAGAAAAAGAGAAAAAGAGAGAGGGAAAAGGGGAGAGAAGAGAGAAGAGAGAGAGAGGGGGAGGAGAAGGGGAGAGGCCCCAAAATTTTTAGATAAAAAAATTTTAATACCTTCATAATATTGCAGAATAGTACAAAATTAATTTTTACAACGTAAAATAAATATTGAATAAGACATTCAAATGGAGCCCAAGTACCGTCAACAACCCAAGTTTAAAAATTGAAAAATAAAAACGTATGAAAATGCCCTTTATTAGAAACACAACAAATAAGAGAGAGAGAAAAGAAGAGAGGGAAAAGAAGGGGAGAGAAAAAGAGAAAGAGAGAGAGAGAGAGAGAGAGGGGAGAGAGAGAGAGAGAAGAGAAAAGATTTTTTGTGGGAATCCCCCTTTTGGCCACAATACACAAAAAAAGAAGGGGAGAGAGAGAGAAGAGGGGAGAGAGAGGAGAGAGGAGAGAGAGAGAGAGGAGAGAGAGTGTGTGTGTGTTGGGGGTTTTGTGTTGGGGTGTGTGTGTGTGTGTGTGGTTTTGGGGTGGGGGTGTGTGTGTTTTGGGGTGTGTGTGTGTTTTTAGAGAGGTACTAAAAATATAATTCCTTTAAAAACAGTAACGTTTATCTTCAAAAACAAATTTTATTACACATACAAATTATATGTCTGATAAAACAAACAAATTTTAATACCCTACTTTTCACACAATAAAAACAAGGAGGGAAAAAAAGAAAGAAAAAAAAAAAAAAAAAAACAACCCAAACCAAATCTATAAGGTCATAGGAGAGAAGAAGAGAGAAAAGAGAAAGAGAGGGGAGGGGGGGAGAGAGAGAGAGAGAAAGAAAAAGAGAGAGAGAGAGAGAATTTTTAGGGATTTAAAACCAAAAATATAAATATAAATTCCAAAAAAAAGTGCAAAAGATCACCGGGCAAAACCAAACCCTTATTTTGAAATTTTAAAACCCCCTGCAGGTTATTAAAAACCCTGATAAAGAAAAAAAAAAATCAATAACCCGTATACTCACCAAAAAAAAAAACCCCCGGGAAAAAGAGAAAGGGGGGGGGGGGGGGGGGGGGGGGGGGGGGGGGGGGGGGGGGGGGGGGGGGGGAGGGGGGGGGGGGGGGGGGGGGGGGGGAAAAAAGCCAAAAACTAAAAGGGCAGAAAAGAGAAGAGAGAGAGAAGAGAGGAGGAAGGGGAAGGGGAGGGGAGAAAATTTTTGGGGGTGTTGGGGTGGGGGTGGTTGGTGTGGTGTGGTGGGGTGTGTTGTGGTGTGGGAAAAATAAGCTTTTTTTTTTGAAAAAAAACCAAAAAAAAAAACGACATAGAAAAAAATAAATGGGAAAAATTTTTTCCCAACAGCACAATCATCAAAAGTCAACCCCTCTTTTTCTTAAACTTGTACAATTTAAAACAAAAATTGTTAAAGGGTAAAATTTATTTCTAATAACTATAGGGTTTTAAATTTTTTTTTTAAAAAAAAGAAAAAAAAAGAAAAAAAAAGAAGAAAAAAAAAAAAAAAAAAAGTTTTTCCCCTTTGGTAAACCCCCATTTTTCAACCCCAATGAAAAAATTGAAAAAGGGGGGGGGTTGGATTGGGGGGGGGGGGAGGGAAAGGAGGGAAGAGGGGAGGGGCCCAAAATTGAAAAGCAGACGGTAAAAAGGGGAGGCCCCCTTGGTACAAAAGGGCCCCCAAAAAAAAATAAAAAAAAAAAGGGGAATTCCAAAAATTTTTTTTTTAAACTAAATACCCCTTTTTTGGGAAATCAAATTGATAATTTTTTAGATTTTAAGATTTAGTTGAAAAAAAACCAAAGAACCGGAAAGGGGGTTCCCCCCAGCAAAAGGGGGCCCATAAAAATAGACTTTAAAAATAAGTCAATTTTTCGGGGGAAAAAAAGGGGCCAAAAAGGCTTAATTAAACTTTCTGGGTTGGTTTAAAGGGGGAAAAAGCCTTATAAGTTAAAAAAAAGGGGAACCCTTTCCTGCAGAACTTGAAAAATCGGCCCTTTTTTTTTTATAAAAATTTTAAATCGTTTGGTTTGGGAAAGGGGGGAATATTTAAATTTAGGTAAAGGTCAGGCTAGTAAATTTTTTTTTTTTTTAAAAAAAAACCAGTTTGAGGCCCCCAAAAATTAAAAACCAACCAATAACGGGTTTTATTTGTGTTTTTTCAAAATTTGCAAATCCCCCCCAAGGGGAGAAGCAAAAATCTTTAGTAAAAGTATATAAGAAATTTGGGAAAAAAGCCCTTGAAAAGAAATTTAAAAAAAGTGCTTGATTTTAAAAAAGTTGGTATTTCCCTTTTGGGCAAGTAAATTTTCCTATTGGGGTAAGTGGGAAGAACCAAAAATGAATTTTCATCAATTGTTACCCCCTAAAAACCCCAGTGGTGATAAGGGGTTTTTTCCCAAAAACTTTTTCCCTTTTTTTAAAAAAATTTTTATGGGAAATAAGTTTTTTTGGGGTTTTAAAAGGGGGTTTTACGCTTTTTGGGCTAGTGGTAATAAGCAAGTATTTTGTTTTTTGGGGGTGTATGGGGCCCAAAAGGTTTTGTTTTTCCTCCATTCCCAAAAAGCTACCCAAAACTTTTTTTTAATTGGGGGTTTTTCTTTGAGAATTTAAAGGTTTTTTTGTGGCTGTATGAATAGTTGTGTCCCTCAGCAAATATTTCGCATTTTTTTGGATTTATGTGGAAGGGAGGTCGTTTATTTTAAAAGTGAGAAAAAGGGAAAAGGTCCCTTTTAGGGGTCCTTTTGGGAAATCTCCATAAATTGATGGCCCTTTTATTTGGTTTTAGTTTTAAATGAAAAATCGGCACTAAAATTGCCGAAAGGGGCCCAGGACCCCGAGATGGATGGAGGAGGGCCCCCCCCTTAAACCACGGCCCCCCACGGCAACGTCCTTTTTTTTGTTCCCCTCCCCCACCGCCGGGAACGGGACTGATGAAAATTAAGAGGTAAAACCCATTGAGACAACCCTGTTTTCCAGTTTTTCTAGATAGGAAGCAAATGTTCAAAAGGTTTTTTGGTTTGAGAAAAAAGGTAAAAAGGTTTTTTTTTTTTTTAAAAAAAAATTGGGAAAGGGGCAATTGTGTCAAAAAACTTTTTTTTAATCTACCAAAAAAAATTTCCCACAAAAAATTTTTTTGTCCCTAAAAATTTGAAAAACCAGTTGTCCAGGCCCAATATCAAGAGTAAGACCCTGAGTAATTTTTTTCTAAAACCAGGGGCCCGTTGGGGGAATTAAGTTTGGGAGTCCCCCCCAAAAAACGGACTAAAGTGTTTTGTTTTAATTTAATTGTTTTTTTCCAAAAAAGGGGTTTTGGGGAAAAGGGAAGAAATGAAGGGAAAATTAGTCTATATTTGAGGGGGCTGAAGTGTCACCCCAACCCTTGGTAAATTGGGGGGTTTCCTTTTTTAAAATTTAAGAAGGCATTTTGGGGGAAATGGGTTTTTTTTTTTTTAAGACAAAGGGTTCCCTCCTTCTCTTTTTTCTGGTCCCCCCCCAAAGGAAAAATTTCCTCCCCTCCCCTTTTTTCCCCCTTTTCCAAAAAAACCCCCTTCCCCTTGTAACCCTAAAATCCACCTCAAAACCACTTTTTTCCTACCTGAGACTTTCCCCCCTTTTTTTTCCCCCCCCCCTTTTTTTTTTTCCCCCCCCCCTCTTTTCCCCCCCCAAAAACCTTCCCTTTTAATTTGAAAAAGATCCCATTTGTGTTTGTTGGTGTTTTGTTTGAGTGGGGTGTGTTGGGGTGGGTGTGTGTTGGGTGTGTGTGTGTGTGTGTTTTTCAGGTTTTTTAGGGGCGCGTGCAAGCGTCCCTACGGGCGCGCTAATGGGTTTTTAAATCTGTTGTTTTATTAAAGTTTAAGGGAAAGTTTTTCATCCTTAAAAGATTTAAGGGGCAAGCCCCTTTTGATTTTTTTTTTGGGATTTTTTTTTTTTTTTTAACAAGATTCCCGCGCTATAAAATTTCCCAAAAAAATTAATTTTTAAAAATAAAAATAAATATTGGGTTTTAAAATTTTTGTGAAAAACTGGAAACGAAAGCTTCCCCCATTCCCGCTGTCCTTTTCCATCAAGACCACGCGTTTTTTGATTGTTTTAGGGGGGAGTTTAAAATAAAACCCTAGACCTCAAGAACAACATAAAGGGAAAGGGGAAATTTTGAAAAGGGGTATGGCCCCTTTTTTTCCCTTTTAAGTAATTTTTTTTTAAGGGGTTTATTTTTGTTTTTTTTGACTTTGATTTTTCAATCTTTTAAATTTAAGTAGTAGAAAATTAAAGAAAAGGCCCGTTAAAAATTGTTTCCAAAACAGGGAAAAATCTTTGATTACATTTGTTTTTTTAAGAAGCTTTTTTTTGGTTTTTGTTATTTTGATTTATTTGGCCCCGCCAAAACAAATCCCTTTTTAGTTTTGTTTGGTAGAATACTTAAAATCTTTTTGGGAAAAATTTTCTTTTTTTTTTTTTTTTTTTTCCCCCCTCGGGCCCTTTTTTTTGGAGTTTAAAGGGGATTTCTTTAATTTTTTTTTTACTCTTGCGTAAAAATTTAAAGTTCCCTTTAAAAAAGGTCTCTAAAATACAAAGGGTTTTTTTTCCTTTTTAGTTCCTTAGTGAGCCCAAAGGGGGTTTGGGGATATAATATTAAAATTTGGGTCCTAATGAATTTTTTAAAGGGGGGGCCCCCCCTGTTTTTTTGTAAATTTGCAGTAAAAAAAATTTTTTTAAAACCCAAAATTCCCAATGGCAAAATCGGAATCCAGAAATGGGTGAATTTTTCCCAAAGAAGAAGTTTTCTTTAAAATTAAAAAGGGAAAAAATTTTTTCATCAAAAAGCAAAGGAAAATATGTTAAAAATTTTTTTGGGCCCCGGTTTGGGGATTTTGTTCGTTTTTTTTTTTTTTACCCCAGTGGAAAACAGACAATGGGTAAGTGAAAAACTGCATTATAAATTTTTGGGGTAAAAAAGTTTCAAAAATGTTGTTAGGGTTAAAAATACATAGATAAAGGTTTAATTTATTGTTTTTGAAATTTTGGGGGGGGACTCTTGTGGGTGAAATTAAATATTTGGGGGAGGGTTTGAAAAGAAATTTTTTAATTGGGTCCATTGAAATTTTTTAACCCTTTTTTTTTTGATCATATTAAAGTCCCAAAAAAAGAAAATTTCAAATTGAATTTTAAAAAATTTAAAATTTTTATCATGGAAACAAATTTTTCAGTCCAATTTTTTTTTTTTTTTTTTTTCTGTTGGAAATTCCCCCCATAAACAAAATCCCAATAAAAAATAGGGTTTTGGGGGACCTTTTTTTAGAAACCTCAATCCAAAAATGGATTCTACCCCAAACCAAAAATGTTCTAAATGGGGGAAAAACGCCCTTTTAAAAGGGTTTTTGGGCTCACTAATATAGATTAGGGGTTCCCGGTTTCTTTTGGGGGTTTTTGGGTTTTTTTTTTTAAAAAGCGCAGGAATTTTTTATTTGGAATATAAAAAAAAAAAAAGTCCAATAAAGGGTTTCCCAAAGTCTCGACTCAGGGTTTCCCAGTTGTGAAATGGATTCCCCCTTTTTTAAAAGGGAAAAACGTTTTATTAAATTTTTTCGATTTTATTTTAAAAGCAAAGGTTTTAAATTTTTGGTGGCAAATACGTAGGCCCCCTTCCTTAAAAGGCCACTTAAATTGTGGTTGGTATCAAACTGTCCCCCTTTTTTTTTGTGAGGTAGGGAAAATGTTTTTAAGGGGACAACAAGAAAGGAAAAACGGGGGGTAAGGAAAATAAAAAAAATAGATTTGTAGTTGGAGAACCCCAACACCTGAAGGGGGGAAATGATAGTGGTGGTGGGGGAAAGGAGGAAAATAATATAACAAAACAAGGAAACGGGAATTGAGTGAGGTGAAATAAATAACCCCACTCAAACCGACAAAAAAAAGGTACTGAAATCTGAGAGAGAGAGAGAGGGGAGAGGGAGGGGGAGAGGAGGAGAGAGAGAGAGAGAGAGAGAGAGAGGAGAGAGAAAAGAGAGAGAGAGAAAAGGAGAGAGAGAGAGAGAGTAAAGAGAGAGAATGAAAGTAAAAGTCAAGTCAAAATTTTTTATTTCCAGATAGTTATTGATAAGCGACGGTTTGGTTTTTTTTTATCAAGCCAAGTGTGGTGTGTGTGTGTGTGTGTTGGTGTGTGTGTGTGTGTGGTTGGTGTGTGGTGTGTGTGTGTGTGCGCGCCCCGCGCGTGTGTGTGTGTCAAAGTCAAAGTCAAAACTTTTATTTTCAGATGGTACATTGAATAAGCAGTGAAATTTGCTTTTTTTCCATCAAGCCACTATCAAAAGTAAAAAAATGAGCGAAAATATATTTTATATGAAAGACATACAATTTTTAAACCTAATCAATGTTTAAACCATGCAAGTCAAACAAGAGAAGACAAAAACATAATGCCCATATGGAAATTAAAAAAACAAAACAAAACCCCTCAAATAATTAAAAAATCTTGAAAATATATCCATCATAATACAAACAAAAAGCAACAAAAGAAAACCCAAACCAAAACAAAAAAAAGAAGACAAAAAAAAAATTTTTTTTTTTTAAAAAGACACACTCAAACCATCACTTTTATGCAGATGACCTCTAGATTCTAAGCAGTGACACAACTGAAAATCTGCCTTCTCTCTTGATAAAATATGGCCTACTTGCTTTCAAGATATCCAAAACTGGATGATAGAGAACAAGTTACAACTAAACGCTGATAAAAACTGAAGCCATGCTTGTAGGGACCAAAAACAAACTCTCTTCCATTACAACAACTTCAATAGAATTCGGCAATGCATCAGTCCCTCTATCCACTGCTGTAAAGTATCTAGGGGTCATTATTGACCCAAAACACTCTCCTATGCAAAAATTCATCACCCAACCTGCCTGTCGTTTCTTTTTATCAAATTATGGCGTATTAGTGCAAATTTGAAAGTACCTGTCCACAGACGCAAATCCAAACTCGTGGCACTCTCATTCTTTCACGTCTGCGGATTTGCAGTTTCTCTGTTGGCCGGTCTGCCGGCATCGTCTGTCCACCTCCCTTCAGCGTGTTCAGGGCTCTGCGGCTCGAAATGGTCCTCGGAGGGAGGGGGGTCTGAGCACGTTGCCCCTCTTTGCGGGTCTCTCCGCTGGCTGCCTGTGCCAAAAGAGAGTGGAATTGTGGGATCAGTGCCCTCTGTTTCAGATGTCCCACGGGACGGGGGCCCCCTCCTGCCCCTGTGGGGGTCTCCGCCTGTGCAAACCCCTTCTCGTTCCCTTCGCTCTGCTGCGGATTCCCTTTTGCTAGCAGATGCCTGGATTCCGGCCGGTCCACTGTTGGCCCCTCGCTCTTTCTTTTTTGTTTCTGGTCCGTCGGTTTTGGGTGGCCCCCCCTATCTCTCTTCGCCAGAGGCCTTCTTGTGGGCTTTTAAATCTGGCCTCGGGACATGTTTGTTTCAAAACCCGGGAGTTACTTCGATTCGTTTCTGGGGATCCCTGCTT
>CM054137.1:903576-1004384 GCA_028751875.1 Rapana venosa | reverse complement strand
ATACTCACAGAGCACACATCACACCAACACTTTTTAATTATACTCATACAAATTGAATGTCATGATAATAAAATAAGTGCAATACCCATACACTCACACAATAAAGAGGGGGGAAACCCAATAAAGTCATAAAAAGAACATCTACACATTGTAAGTAATAGAGACAAATTCTTTTTTTCCAGGATAATGAATAAGTACTCATGTGCTTTTTTTACATCCAGTCCCCGCCCGTAGGGTCACATTTAAAAATGAACTCAGTACTCATACTTTCAAACAGTAGAAGCAAAGGGAAAAACTTTTTTAAAAAGAAAAGAGGAAAAAGAAAAACAAACAAACAAACAAACCCCAGACAAACAAAAACAAAATAAACCCCAGAACCACCCCCCACCCCACCAAAAAAAAAAAAAAAAAAAAAACCAACCAACCACCAAAAAACAAACAAAACAAAAAAAACAAAAAAAAAACAAAAAACAAAAAACAAAAAAGAAAAAAAACACAAAAAAACAACACCACCAACCCCCCCCCCCCACACACACACAACATACACCAAAACAAAAAAACAAACAAACAAAAAACCCAAACAAATCAACAAACAAACAAACAAACAACAACTACAGCAATAACAACAAAACAACAGAGAAGAGAGAGAGAGAGAGAGAGAGAGAGAGAGAGAGAGAGAGAGAGAGAGAAGAAGAGAGAGAGTAAGCCAAACTTATAGATCATAAAATTGAACACCTTCATATTGCAGAATAGTACACATAGTTGTTACACGTAATAATAAGATATTAAATAGGACATTCACTGGAGCTCAAGTACAGTCAACAAGTCCAAAATAATATTGAAAATAGAACGTATGAAAATGCCCTTTATTAGATAACACAACAACTAAGAGAAGGAGAGAGAGAGAGAGAGAGAGAGAGAGAGAGAGAGAGAGAGAGAGAGAGAGAGAGAGAGAGAGAGAGAGAGAGAAGAATAATTAATTGCATATCGGCCTTAGCCACAATACAGAAGAGGAGAAAGAGAGAGAGAGAGAGAGAGAGGAGAGAGAGAGAGAGAGAGTGGGTGTGTGTGGTGTGTGTGTGTGTGTGTGTGTTGTTGTGTGTGGTGTGTGTGTGTGTTTCAGAGATGGTACTAAATAATATAATTCTCAAAACATAAACAACGATCAATCTTCAACACTTATTTGATTAACTCATGGCACAAAATATATATCATGATAATCAAACAATTCAATACCCATAAGCTCTCACAAAATAAAAACAAGGAGGGAAAGAAGAGAAAAGAAAAAAGAAAAAAACACCAGCCAAATCTATAAGGTCATAGTGAGAGAGAGAGAGAGAGAGAGAGAGAGAGAGAGAGAAGAGAGAGAAGAGAGAGAGAGATAAAATAGAGAGAGAGAGAGAGTTTCAGGGATATACCACAACATATATTTTTATGATTCTCAAAACAGTGCACATCACCGGCAACCCTTATTTTGATTATAACCCATGCAGGTTATAATGTCATGAAATGAAAATAAACCTCAATACCCGTTATACTCAAACAATTGAAAAAACAAGGAAGAAAGAGAAAGTGGTGGGGGTCGGGGGGGGGGGGATTAAAAGCCAAATCTATAAGGTCAGCAGAGAGAGAGAGAGAGTGAGAAGAGAGAGTAGAGAGAGAGAGAGAGAGAGTGTGTGGTGTGTGTGTGTGTGTGTGTGTGGTGTGTGTGTGTGTGTGTGTGTGAGTGTGTGTGAAAGATTAATGACTTTTTTGTTTGTAAACAAACAAAACAAAAACGAATAGAAAAAAAAATATACTGGAATATAAATCTCAACACACAAAAATATCATACTGTCACAAACCACTCTTTTTTCATTATACTCGTACAGATTAACACATATTATTGTTATTGATAGAATTATATCTTATAACTATAATAGTGTAATTAATTTTATTTAAATGAAGAAAAGAAAAAGAAAGAAGACAAAAAGAAGTAAAAGTTTCACATTGGTAAACTCACTTATTCAACAACAATGAAAAGTTGAAAGGGGGGAGGGAGAGAGGAGAGAGAGAGAGAGAGAGAGAGAGAGATGAGAGAGAGAGAGAGAGAGAGAGGACAACAGTCCTACAAGACAGGACAGGTGAAGGGAAATGGCAGGCAGATAGGTAAGATGGAAAGGGGCAGATAGGTAAGATGGAAAGGCAGATAGGTAAAGGAGATATGCAATCTTTGTTTTTAGGGCTATGACTGTGTGGTTGTTATTGTTGATGTCTCAAGTGAGATTGATAATGGTTTTGTAGATTGTATTGATTGATGTTGTTTAACTGAATCTGGAAGGGAGTTCCACAGCAAGGGCCTGAGTAAAGTAGACTAAGATTTGAATAAGTCTATTCACGGAATTGGGACACTAGGCTTTTATAGTATTTCTGGATTGGTTTAAGGGTAAATTTGCCTTTTAAGTATGATGGAACAATCCTGTCATGATCTTTGAAACATCGAGACTCCTTGTTATGTTTTAATCGTTTGTTGAAAGGGGAGAATAATTAATTAGTATAAGTCAGCTTCGTAGTGAAAGCTTGGTCCTTTATTAAAAGGACCAGTTTGAGAGCACGTTTATACAGACTCAATACCGGTTTCATAGTGTTTGCACTAGCAGAATCCCACAGGAGGGCAGGGTAGAAGCATAGTCTATTGAGTATTGTATATAAGAAATGGATGAATAGTTTTCCCATGAATAAAGTCAAGAAAGTGGCTTGATTTTAGAAGTTGGTATACCTCTTTGGGACATGTTATTTGCATAGATGAGATATTGGTAGAAAACCAACTGAGATATTTCATCAATTGTTACCCCTAAAACCTTGTGGAGATAGTTTGTTCAAAATACTTCCTTTATAATTTTGATGGGAGTAAGTTTATGGTTTAAGTTTTGACGCTTTTTGTCTAGTGTAATAAGCATTTATAAATTTTGTTTTTTTGGGGTGTGTATAGACATATGGTTAGTTCCGTCCATTCAATAAGCTGATCAAACGACTTTTTTGTAATGCGATTTGCCTAGATAGATAATAGGTAATTGTGGCTCGTAATGAATAGTTGTGTCATCAGCAATATGTTCGCAATATGGAATTTGATGTGTAAGGGAGTCTCGTTTATGTATAGTGAGAAGAGAATAGGTCCTAGTATGGATCCTGTGGTACTACCATAATGAGATGGCTTGTCGTTTCGGATGTAGTTGAATGACTCGCACTACTGCCGCAGAGCCGAGGACCGAGATGGATGGAGGAGTCTTACCACGCGGCATCGTCTTTACGTGTCTCCTCCACTGAACAGCCAAGGTCACGGGACTGATGATGAATATGAGAGTACCAATTGAGACACACTGTTTGCCTGTTTTCTAGATAGGAAGCAGTAGTCTACAGGTATTGGTAGAGAAAAATGGTACAAGTTTAGTTTTTTTATGAGAATGTAGGGTCAATAGTTCAAAAGCTTTTTTGAGATCTACAAATAGTACTCCACAAAATTTATTGTCATAAATGATTGATAGCCAGTTGTCTACGAGGCTAATCATGTCAGTATACATCGCGTGCATTTTGTCTAAATCCAAGAACTGATTAGGGTGAATTAAGTGGTAGTCTCTAAATGACGGACTATGTGTTTGTTTTAATTGTTGTTCTCATTCCAAGGGTTTGGAAAGGATATATATGATGGAAATTAGTCTATAGTTTGAGGGGTTACTTGAAGTGTCACCAGACTTGTAGATGATGGTGAATACTTTAGCTGTTTTGAAGTCATTGGGTAAGTGGGTTTTTCAAGACAAAGGTACGCTTAAAAGTCCTCCTTCTCTTGTTTTCCAGGTCCATCCACATGGAATTACCTCCCTCCTTTCACTTTGCCAAAAGCCTTCACTTGATTACCTTCAAATCCAGCCTCAAAACCACTTATTTCCTAGACCTGAAACTTATCCCCCCAAATATCTTCCCTAATTTTACAAACAAGCATCTTCCACTTCTAAGTGTTGTTCCAGTGTGTGTGTGGTGTGTGTGTGTGTGTTGTGTGTGTGTGGTGTTGTGTGTGTGTGTGGGTGTGTGTCATGTGTCGCGTGCATGCTGCAAACTGCTCGCCGCATGGTTTTGAAATCTGTTTGTTCATTAAGTTTAAGTAGAGGATGCCACATGCCCTGTAAAGATTGAAGTGCAAGCGCTTCGATTTGTTGGTTGTTAGTTTTTTTTTACGAATATTCCAGCGCTATATAAATTCCATATATTATTATTATTATTAAATAATATGTTAGAGTGTCTGTGATAACTGGAGTCTGAAAGATTCAATATATGCTGTCCTATTCCATCCAAGACCACGCGTTCTGTGATTGTATATGAGTGAGTTAGATAACCTAGACCTCAAAACAGACCATAGAATGGAATGATGAATTTTGAAGGATATGATTTCTTTCAAGTATTGTTTAGTTCAATTGATTTTATGGACATTGATTTATCATTTCTAATAATGTTAGTAGAGACATTAATGAAGAATGACGTTAAGTTGTTCAGCAGTAACATCTTTGATTACATTTGTTTGGAAGATGCTTGTTTGGTTAGTTATTTGATTTTATGGCTCGCCATACAGTCTTTGAGTTTTGTTTGGTAGATACTAAGTCTTGGAAATATTTCTTTTTTTCTCGCCGTTTTTGTGAGTTTATGGCATTTCTTAATTTTTTTGACTCTTCGTAATATTTATGTTCCTTTAAAAGGTCTCTAAGATAGCATGCTTCTTCTAGTTCCTTAGTGAGCCAAGGTGGTTTGGGGATATAATATTATTTGATCCTAATGATTTTTAGTGGGGCATGTTTGTTGTAAATAGCAGTAAAAGTTTTTATCGAAAATTCTATGGCTAAGTCTGGATCAGTAATGCTGAATGTTTCCGAAAGAATGAAGTTACTTAAATCTAATAGGAAAAGATTCTCATCAAATTTAGCAAAGGAACGATATGTTATAGTTTTGTGGCCAGGTTTGGGGATTTTTGTTCGTTTTTTTTGACCACGTGATACAGACTGGGTAGTGATCGCTGCAGTTATAGACGGAATACACGTTTCAACAATGTTGTTGGGTTTTAATACATAGATATGGTCAATTATTGTGTTTGAGTTTGGTGTGACTCTTGTGGGTGAATTAACTAGTTGGTGGAGGTTGTATGAATTTATTAATTGGGTCCATTGATTATTTACTTTTGTTAGATCGATATTAAAGTCTCCTAATAAGATTATTTCACTTGATTCTAATAGGATTGTATTCATCATGGAGTCAAATTTGTCAGTCCAGTTTTTTCTTTCTGTTGGATTCCTATAGCAGATCCCAATTACAATAGGTTGGGCACCTTTTATAGAAACCTCAATCCATATGGATTCTACACCATAATGTTCTAAATGGTGAAGACGCTTGAAGGTTATGGACTCACTAATATAGATTAGGATTCCTGTTTCTTTGGGGTTTTGTTGATCTTTACGCAGGATTTTATATCCTGGAATATAAATATCAGAGTCCAATATGTGGTCTGAAAGTCTCGACTCAGATAGCCCTAGTATGTGAAATGGATTCCCTTTGTTAGTGATAAGCGTTGATATTTCTTCGATTTTATTAAATGCATGGTTTATATTTAGGTGGCAAATACGTAGGCCATCCTTAGAGGGCCACTTATTGTGGTTGGTATGCATCTGTCTTATTTGGTTTGTGAGGTAGGGATATGTGTGAAGGAGACAACAAGAAAGGAATAACTGGCGGTAAGGAAAATAGAAAATAGATTTGTAGTTGGAGAACTCAACACCTGAAGGGGGGAAATGATAGGGTGGTGGTGGAGGAGGAAAATAAGTATAACAAAACAAGGAAACAGAATTGAGTGAGGTGAAAATAAAATAACCACTCAAACCGACAATAAGGTACTGAAATCTGAGAGAGAGAGAGAGAGAGGAGAGAGAGAGAGAGAGAGAGAGAAGAGAGAGAGAGAGAGAGAGAGAGGAGAGAGAGAGAGAGAGAGAGAGAGAGAGAGAGAGAATGAAAGTAAAAGTCAAGTCAAAATGTTATTTCCAGATAGTATATTGAATAAGCGACGGTTTGGTTTTTTTATCAAGCCAAGTGTGTGTGTGTGTGTGTGTGTGTGTGTGTGTGTGTGTGTGTGTGTGTAGTGTGTGTGTGCGCGCGCGCGCGTGTGTGTGTGTCAAAGTCAAAGTCAAACTTTTATTTTCAGATGGTACATTGAATAAGCAGTGCATTTGCTTTTTTTCCATCAAGCCATCTATCTAAAGTAAAAAAATGAGCGAAAAATATATATATATGCAGACATACAATTTTTTAAAAACCTAATCAATGATAAACCATGCAAGTCAAACAAGAGAAGACAATAACATAATGCCCATATGGAATTAAAAACAAAACAAAACCCCTCAAATAATTAAAAAATCTTGAAAATATATCCATCATAATACAAACAAACAAGCAACAAAGAAAACCCAAACCAAAACAAACAAAGAAGACAAAACAAAATTTTTTTTTTTTAAAAAGACACACTCAACCATCACTTTTATGCAGATGACTCTCAGATTCTAAGCAGTGACACACCTGAAAATCTGCCTTCTCTCTTGATAAATATGGCCTACTGCTTTCAAGATATCCAAAACTGGATGATAGAGAACAAGTTACAACTAAACGCTGATAAAACTGAAGCCATGCTTGTAGGGACCAAAAACAAACTCTCTTCCATTACAACAGCTTCAATAGAATTCGGCAATGCATCAGTCCCTCTATCCACTGCTGTAAAGTATCTAGGGGTCATTATTGACAACACACTCTCTATGCAAAAATTCATCACCCAGACCTGCCTGTCGTGCTTCTATCAATTATGGCGTATTAGTGCAATTCGAAAGTACCTGTCCACAGACGCAACATCCAAACTCGTGGCATCTCTCATTCTTTCACGTCTGGACTGTTGCAGTTCTCTGTTGGCCGGTCTGCCGGCATCGTCTGTCCACTCCCTTCAGCGTGTTCAGGGCTCTGCGGCTCGACTGGTCCTCGGAGGGAGGGGGTCTGAGCACGTTGCCCCTCTCTTGCGGTCTCTCCGCTGGCTGCCTGTGCCACAGAGAGTGGATTGTGGGATCAGTGCCCTCTGTTGCAGATGTCTCCACGGGACGGCGCCCTCCTGCCTCTGTGGGTGTCTCCGCCTGTGCACCCCTTCTCGTTCCCTTCGCTCTGCTGCGGATTCCTTGTGCTAGCAGATGCCTGGATTCGGCCGGTCCACTGTTGGCCGTCGCTCTTTCTCTGTTTCTGGTCCGTCGGTTTTGGGTGGCCTCCCTATCTCTCTTCGCCAGAGGCCTTCTTGTGGCGCTTTTAAATCTGGCCTCGGGACATGTTTGTTTCAAACCTGGGAGTTTCCTCTCCTGTTTCGTTTCGTGGCTATCCCTGCTTTTCAACAGCCAAGGTTTCCATCGCCTTGCCAGGGTGTGTGGCCTGTGTGTGTGTGTGTGTGCATTTGGACTTGTTGGAACTATTGCTTGCTGTTGGTTGCGTGACTGTGTAGGAATGAGTTGAGTGCAAGCGCTTTGATTTGTCTGTGCAAGATACAGCGCTATATAAGTTCCATTTTTTATTATTATTATTATTATTATTATTATGTAGGATATGAGTCCAGCACTAATTCTGTCTTTGATTTTTTGGTGATCTGCAGGTGTCTACAGCAGCCGCTTGGAATACATGTCTTTTTCCTTCTGAGTCATTTCCCTGATGTTTCGTTTTGCAAACCAAACGTAATCCGCAGGGTTGTAAGAGTCATTTGTCAGGTAAACTGAAAAACCATGTCTTCACTTTCACATAAGATAGTTCCAGGTACATCATCAAAGATGAACACATGAGCAAAGTCTTGATTTTTGGAGACATCCCTTAGCTTTCTCTGCAGGGATCTGTTTCTAAGCCCACCCACATAGTCTTTTATAGTATCTCCACTGTAACTTGCATCCCGAATCTGATTTAAATATTCGTCACAGTCCTCCTCCTCCATCATAGTGTCAGGTACAGGCACATCAACCAGGTCAATTGATCTTGTTGTTCAGCCACTGTGTCAGCTGCCAACACCATGACAGCACGTGGCGCACAGCGATAATCACGTGGGGAAGCAGCAATTGCAAAGGTGTGTTGTTTAGAGAGGAGGGGGTTTTGGTGTGTGAGACAGATTTGGTGGTGGGGGGTGTAAGCATAAACAAACTTGGCAAATTTTCGGATGCCAAAAATGCACTTGCCTCGTCCTCTTGCCTCTCCTCTGCCAGCCTCTTCTCCTCTGTCTGTCTCTTCTCCTCTGTCTGTCTCTTCTCCTCTGTCTGTCTCTTCTCCTCTGTCTGTCTCTTCTCCTCTGTCTGTCTCCTCTCCTCTGTCTGTCTCCTCTCCTCTGTCTGTCTCTTCTCCTCTGCCTGCCTCTTCTCCTCTGCCTGCCTCTTCTCCTCTGTTTGTCTCTTCTCCTCTGTCTGTCTCTTCTCCTCTGTCTCCTCTCCTCTGTCTGTCCCCTTCTCCTCTGCTCTCTCTCCTCTGTCTTCTCTCCTCTGTCTGTCTCTTCTCCTCTGTCTGTCTCTTCTCCTCTGTCTGTCTCTTCTCCTCTGATGGTCTCCTCTCCTCTGCCTGCCTCTTCTCCTCTGTCTCTTCTCCTCTGTCTGTCTCTTCTCCTCTGTCTGTCTCCTCTCCTCTGTCTCCTCTCCTCTGTCTGTCTCTTCTCCTCATGTTTGTCTCTTCTCCTCTGTCTCCTCTCCTCTGTCTGTCTCTTCTCCTCTGCCTGTCTCTTCTCCTCTGTCTGTCTCTTCTCCTCTGTCTCCTCTCCTCTGTCTGTCTCTTCTCCTCTGTTTGTCTCTTCTCCTCTGACTGTCTCCTCTCCTCTGCCTGTCTCCTCTCCTCTGCCTGTCTCTTCTCCTCTGTCTGTCTCTTCTCCTCTGTCTGTCTCCTCTCCTCTGTCTGTCTCCTCTCCTCTGTCGTCTTCTCCTCTGTCTGTCTCCTCTCCTCTTCTGTCTCTTCTCCTCTGTCTGTCTCCTCTCCTCTGTCTGTCTCTTCTCCTCTGTCTGTCTCCTCTCCTCTGTCTCTTCTCCTCTGCCTGTCTCCTCTCCTCTGCCAGTCTCTTCTCCTCTGTCTTTCTCTTCTCCTCTACCAGCCTCTTCTCCTCTGCCTGTCTCCTCTCCTCTGTCCTTCTTTGATCCCTGTTGGTCTGACTGGGCGGCTTTCTGCGGAAGTACACAGGGGTTTGTTGACCCGCCATGTTCCCATCACTTGAGCCAGCCTTCAGTCGCAACACAACTGTCATTTGGTCGCCTTCTCCACAGACCTTCCATGAGGTGATGCAGTGTTGTTGCAGCAGGGCACCTAGCGTCACTTCCAGTGTTGTTGGCAACCCAAAAACTGGCATGGTGCTTGTTTATTTGGTTGTTTACACAGAAAGAATTGCGAAGCAAAATTTCACCCTGCATATATCCAAGGGAGATCACCCCGAGAGCGAGAGAGGAGGGAGAGAGAGAGGAGAGAGAGAGAGAGAGAGAGAGAGAGATAGAGAGAGGAGAGGCCAGACAGACAGACAGAGAGACAGACAGAGAGAAGTGATGGATGTCTCAAATAATACTAGAGACAAATTAAGCCAAGAAAGGGGAGAAGCAACTTTGAACACATATAGCTTAATCCTAATCTCAGTTTGTTACCCCCCCCTAAAAAAAAACAAAACACACCCCCCCCCCACACACAACACAACAACAAAACCAACCAAACAAAAAAACAACCCAACAACAAACAAAAACCCAACAACAACAATAAGCAAACGAAAACAAACAGAAAAACAAACAAATGAACAAAAAGAAAAACAACCCAAAAGAAAGAACAAATTGGAAATCCACGGAGTTCCCACCTCTTTGTCAGCCTGAAAAAGAGTCAGTCCCCATATTATGATGAGGTCCATCTTCAAACAAGCAAAAGCTTGCTGGCAAGGCACTGTTGATTGGTTCCATGCTATGTATGGGTGGAGATTGTTCAGTGGCTACACCAACACTAAACACAAATTGTTGATTGCGTTCCATGCTATGTATGGGTGGAGATTGTTCAGTGGCTACACCAACACTAAATAATAATAATATATGGAATTTATATAGCGCTGAATCTTGTAAAAAAATCCACAACAAATCGAAGCGCTTGCACTCAATCATTTATAGGCATGCAACTCTCCTTAAACATAATGAACAACAGATTTAAAAAATCATGCGCGCGCACGTATGCACGCATGCAGCCACACAAACTTTCCCCAAAAGGCAATTTTTCGCTTGTTCCAAACTAGAACCTATCTTTTCCCTTATTTGATCAAAAGATTAATTCCACAAAAATAGCTAAATCAAAATTCACTCCCGTTTTCCCCCTGGGAAATTAAAGGGCTAATTTGACGTATTTCCTCTTTTAAAGAAAAGGAATGAAAATTTCTTAGCTCAGTAAAAAAATTTACAAACTACATATCCAAATCATTTAAAAAATCTACACAGATGTTCCCTTTTGACCAATAAGAGCGGGTGCAGCGTTTGTATACAATCTTTGAAAATAGAGAGATCTTTTTTATGTAGGAAAAAATCAAATCTATTTTTACAGCTGAATTGTTCTATTTTTGATGGCGTTATATTATCTTCATAGATTTTCCTAAAGCATATTTAAACGCTTTCTGTGTTATTCCAGGTCAGTCTTATTTCCCCTGAGAAACTTCAGTTCAAAAGTGAGGACAAGATCTCACAATGGATTATCACTAATTCATTTCGATGATACGAGGCCCTGGTGTTACCTTTTGCTGGATACCCTCGCTCTGTGGTATTTACTTTAATGAAAAAGTTGACAGAAAAGCAAAATGTGGAGCTGAGCATATCGATGGTCTTGCAGCAAAGTAAACCTCTATCTATCCATGAGGGCTATAGAAATTTAAAAAATGCATGTTGAAACATTTAAAAAGAAACTACAAGTCCCGGTACCCTGAGTAAATAAAGTACCCTATAATATCTTTTGATAAGATCAAATTCGTATTCATGATATAGAATTGTGTGTATCTTTTATATACGGTTTAGCTAATTTTTTAGAACAATTTTTTTTTAAAAAGCAACATGTATCTTGGGGTGAATATTCCAAGACCTTCTTTTCCCGATGCAGGACTGAAAACATCTACCTGCCTTCCAGTCCGTAGCTCACAATTCTTAAAGACTTTCCCATTAATTGAAAGAAATTGAAATGTCATTAACCATACTCCTATTTTCAGACCCCTGATATAAGGATAGCTTCAAAGTAAAATGAATTGGAAAGCTAGATATTTTTGCTGTTGATGTTTTTGGGGTTTAAAGTTGGTTTTTGGTGTTGTTGGTGGTGTTTGTTTTTTTTGTGTGTGGGTTTTTTTGGGTTTTTTTTTTCTTCAGAATTCTTGTTTATGCTTTTTTCATAATAGTGTTTTATGCGATGATTAGTTTAATGTGCAAACACCCCCCCCCCCCTACACACACACAACACGTGGCGCCGCACACAACACAGCAGCCGCACACACGCACGCAAAACACACATACACACAACTTTCCCGTTTTATACACCTATTTGTGGAAGACTTAAACGAAAGAACTACTACTACAACTATCTCTACTCACACACACACACACACACACCCACACACACCAATACACACACCACAAACACAACACCACCGGAACAACACTTAGAAGGTGAAAGATGCTTTTTAAATTAGGGACAGAAAATTGGGGGAAAGTCTCAGGTAGGAATAATGTTTTTGAGGCGGATTTGAAGTATCAAGTGAAGGCTTTGTCGAAGGAAAGAGGGAGTATTCCAGGGGGATGGACCAGAAACAGAGAAGGAGCGACGACCACAGTGGTTTTGTTTGAATCGGGGTTTGTTCGAAAGCACAAAGAAACTGCGGTAAACGAAGGGAAGGGGATGGATGTACAAATGAAGAATTTTAAAAGAGATAAGGGGGCAAAATTTTGTGAAAATTTTTGAAACAGAGGTATTGATTTTATCCCCAGTCTTTTGGCAGGCAGCCAGTGAAGAGATCGCAGAAGAGGATGAGGGTGTTCAGATTTTTCTTTCTTGGGGACGTGAGCTGCAATTTTGATCCTTGAAGAGAGGGGATAGAAGAAGCTGGTGGGCCGCCAAAAGAGAATTACAGTAGTCTAAACGTGAAAGAATGAAAAATGTGACAAGCTTGAAGTTGCAACGTGGACAGTAAAATGCGAAAATCGCGCTATGCCCGTAATTGATAGTAGCAAGACTGACAGGTCTGGTGATGAATTTTTTTCTAGAGAGTGTGTTGCAAGAACTACTAAAAATACTTCACGAGTTGGACAAAAGGAACTGACGTATTGCCAAATTCTAGAATTTTTTGGATAGAGGAAAGTTTATGTTGGGTCCCTATGACATGGTTCGGTTTATCGGCCATTAAATTGTAACTTGTTCTGAGTCATCCAGTTTTTGAATGTCTTGAAGGCAGTAGGACATTTTTGTCAGGAGGGAAGGCAGTTTTTCCAACAGTATCACTGCACTGAAGCTGAGTATCATCGGCATAGAAATGATGGACAAATATTAAGGTGGTTGTTTATTATATGTGAGAGTGAGCAGTGTAGAGAGTAAGAGAACAAGGCCCAGGCCTGATCCCTCGGAACTTCCACATTCCATTCGACGGTTTTGATTGATTTGTTTAAAATAACTTCTGGAACCGTTGTGAGGTATGAAGTAAACAAGGTGAGGGCTGTGCGTTAATACCAAACGTATTTTGGAGGCGAAAAGAAGAATTGAGGGGATCTATGGTATCAAAAGGTGCAATAATCAAGAAGAGTGAGGAGGGAGATTTTTCCTGCATCAAAGAAAGTAGAAGTGATCAAAAGTGGACTAGGGTGGTTTGGGTGCTGGGGTTGGGCGTAGGGCAATGAAAAGTGGAAAGGAGATCATTGGAATGAAGGTGACTGTTGAGCTGTTTGAGAACGACTTTTTCTAGTACTTTAGAGATTGAACACAAATTATTGATTGCGTTCCATGCTATGTATGGGTGGAGATTGTTCCATGAATGCACTGACATTTAACACAAATTGTTGATTGCATTCCATATTGTCACTTATGGGTGGAAATTCTTCAATGAATGCACTGACACTTTCATGTTGATCGAGTTCCATGTTAGGGATGGACATTATTCCATGAATGCACTGACACTGTTCAAAAACACCACCACACCATGCACATTCACCTTGATTTCAGTATAGTTTTTGAGGGAGCCCACATAAAACCCCACACACATTCATTTACATCCACCCCCCTCCATCAAAACACAACCTGCCCCAACCATGCATACTCCACCTACACACACACAACCTGCACAACCAACCTGTACACACACATGCACGCATGTGCATGCGTGCATGCAAGCGCGCACACACGTGTGTGTGTGTGTTGCAGTAAAAGTAGTAGTAGTAGTCTGTAGTTTTAATGCCTTTCCACTTTTAAGTGATGCCAGACAATCAAAAGGAATAATTGGAATGTAGGTAAGTAAGTCTTCAATTTTAACGTCTTTCCACTTTAAGTGATACCAGACGGCCCTAAGATAGGAGACTGAATGAAAGAGATAGATGGATGGATAGATATAGATAGACAGATCTATCTGGTTCGTGCATGTGTGTGTGGTTTGTGTGTGTTAATAAAGAGTAATTAACAAGGGAAAAACACAAATAGTTTCTTACATAAACAGATCAAGAACAACTTTAAAAAAGAAGAAAAAAATTTCAGAAGAACTTCAACACATAAGTGCCTATAGGACTTAAAAAATAAACCTTTAAGCAATGTTCAACGTGGGCTTTCAAATTGTTCAAACTTCGTCAATGTATTTAAAGAAAAGGCAGGGAGATAAAGGTTTTAAATTCTCACATTAAAGTATATATGGGTATTTGAAATAAATTCACACATAAGCTTTAAAATCCTTGCTGAATTTTGTTGGAATGCTTTAATTTTATCCTGAAAAATAAATGCCTTCAGTGTTTTTTCTTTGACAAGCATTTGTATGAATCTTAAGGATCAATGTTTTAAAATTTACCTCTTCACTCTGATTTTGAAGGGAAAGCCACTGTTTTCTGATGCTTTTCTATGAATTTTTTTAAGGAAGCTTCTTCTAACAACGATAACCTCTGCAATGGATAAGGACATGCAGTACTATAGACCCCTTTAATTACGGCATCTTTTTTGCACCCATAAACCCACTCATTAAAATACCTATATGTGAAGGAACCCACAAAAGGAAACATAAATTTCCCTTAAACTCAAAGATTTAGACGTATTTTATTTTTTAGTATAAGTTTAGTAGTTTGCTTATAATTATAACCTTTAAGCATATAAAACTGATTTAATCCACACAAAGTAATATGTGAAGAACAGAATGGATGATCAAAAATGAAATTCAAACCATGAGAATAGAGATCAGTTCAGTGTAAAAACAGATCGATTTTTACCAGCAAAATACGCCTTTTACTTTTAGTGCTGGTAGACGAAGCTGAACCTGCTTGATGAATGTCAAAAGTGAGCCATCTTATTAAAATTTTAAGACAATGAGAGGTAATTATTCTATATGTGAAGGGCATTAACGGGCCATGATATTGGATTTCATTTTTTTCATTTGATATAATCACATTCAAATGTGCTTGTTTCCCATTTCCCAAACAGGACAGACTGAAACTGCTCTTTGGGTCTACCTCAGATTGAAAATTTCAGAATGCCGTTAAGATTGATGTGATTTTCTTATAGTCTTATTTGATTTTAATTGGAATTGTTTGTGTTGTTTTGTTTTGTGTGTGTGTGTGACAAAGTTATGTAGTACACACAGATATGTGCATGTGGGGTTTGAATGGTTTTTGAGACTGTGTATGGGAATGTTATGAATGGTTTTGGACTGTGTATGTGAATGTTTTGAATGGTTTTTTTGGACTGTGTTGCGAATGTTATGAAGTTTGAGACTGGTATGCGAAGTAATGAAATGTTTGATTACTGTTTAGCGGTGCATGAGTACCTATGATAATGAACAGCTTTAGGGACAGGAGATATGATATCAAGTAAATTTTAACTAACAAAAGTCACACATTTTCCACATGATTTTCTTTTTATTATTTTTTTAAAAACCCAACCCCTAGAAGCAATGTTTTCCCAATTCACAGTTATTTCAACATTCATAGAATCACGAAGCATGTCTCACAATACACATGTTTTCAAACCTTTTACTAATCACTCTCATAATACACATGTATTTCCAACACATTCATACTAATCACTGAAGCAATGTCTCACAATACACATGTATATCAACACATTCACACAGATCACTGTCTCTCAATACATATGTATTTCAACACACTAATACCAATCACTCTCACCATACATATGTACTTCAATGCATTCATAGTCATACTGACCACTGAAGCAATGTCTCCTAATACATGTATTTCAATACACTCATACTAATCAATCTCATTATACATATATATTTCAACACATTTCTACTAATAAACTCATTATACTATATATTTCAACCCCACTTGTACTGATCACTGAAGCAATGTCTCTTATACACATGTATTTCAATCAACTCAATATCTTTCATGTTCACAACTTTTTTCCCCTTTAAAATCAAATAATGATAAAATTGACAAAATTCCAACTCAAATTTGAAGCCAATAATGATAAGAAACAAACCCAAAGATCACAGGATTTTGAAATATGTTAAATTTTGGTGTTGAGCACAGCGTAAATGTTTCTTTTACTTCTCTCTCTCTCTCTCTCTCACACCCACACACACACACACACCCACATAATGGGGAAGGATAGCCCCATTTGGTTAGAACATTCGCTCCCCCAATCTTACGACCCGGGTTCCATTCCCGTTTAAGGTGATATTTTCCCCTGGAGTTAACATCAGTGCAGACTCTACTCTCCCCAAAAGTCCTTCGGATGAGACTATAAACCAAGGTCCCATGTGCGAGCGCACGCAGAACATCTTGCACACACATTAATCCTGTTCCGCTTTTCGGAAGAGTAGGTCATTGTGTGCCGGAGGGAACAGATGACAGAATTTACAAAACTGCATACACATGGGGACTGGATATAAAAAAGCACATACTTGCTTATTTCATTATCCTTGATATAAAAGAATAAAATTAAATTAAAAAACCACACTCACCACACTGTATGGATTGGTGGTCGAGGTAACTCACCTGCCTAGAAATCTTTAAAGTCGGGGTTTCAAGTGTGTGGTGGTTCGATCCCCATTTGTACCCAAGACTTTTTTCCCATCCACTAGACCATGAGTGGTGGTCTGGGTGCTAGTCTTTCAGATAAGATGATAAACTGATGCTCCATGTAAAAGAACTCATGGCAACAAGAGTTGTCCCTGGTAAAATTCTGTAGAAAAAAGCCACTCTTGATTGAAAACCAAATACATATGCAGACAGGAAAAACAAGTGGCACTGCTCTTGCGGGACACACTTTCCCTAAGGAGAGCAGCCTGAATTTTCTGCAGAGAAATCTGCTGTGACTTTTAAGTGGTATACAGTTCACACACACACTCACACACACACACACACGCGTGCGCACACACACACACACACAGAGGCACAGACAAACAAACCACAAAAATAACTACCTGAGCAAACTATGAGATCACATGTGCCCATATGTAGGCAGCATACACTGTCCCTGGATAGAGCATGAAACTCAGGGGACCACTGACACTGTCCCTGGATGAGAGCCAATGAAACTCAGGGAACCAAACTGACACTGTCCCTGGAAAAGAGCATAAAAAACCCCTCAGGGGACCATTTGCCCAACAGTCCCTGCCCAAACTTTTTTTTTTCAGACGGTACATTGAATAAGCAGTGCATTTAAAAAAAAAAGAAACTCAGGGGACCACTGACACTGTCCCTGGACACAGCATGAAACTCGGGGGACCACTGACTGACACTTAGCTACCAGGGTCCACCGTCTCTAAGCTCAGGTTGCCTGTCCAGCTCAGGAGAGGGCCACAAGGCGTGAAAGCACCTAAATGCCTGAATGTCAACAAGATGAAGAACGACACAGTCAAGCGGTCTCTTGCTGCCGCCTTGGAGGAACGCCTAGAGCCCATTGTGCTGGATAGCCAAAACGTGGAATCAGCATGGGGAAAACACTCCGTGAAAATCGTGTATAACAAGCTATGGAGTGCCTCGGCCCTACTTCCAGGCAACACGGGACTGGTTTGATGAGAACGTGAAGAGATCACACAGTTATTGGAAGACAAAAGCTGTGCCTATAAAGCCCCCCTTTGATGACCCAACATCAACAGCAAAGAAAGATGCACTGAGGAACAAGCGTAGAACCATCCAGCTAAAGCTGCTCAGATGCAAGACTCCTGGATCAGCAATAAAGCAGATGAGATCCAAGGATATGCTGACAGGAATGACATGAAGAACTTCTATGATGGACTCAAAGAGATCTATGGTCCCACCCACATCAAGATCATCACCACCTCTCCTCAGTGCAGATGGGTCTACTCTCATCACTGACAAAGACAAGATCCTTGAGAGAGGGGCTGAACATTTTGACAATGTTCTAAACCGTCCTTTCAAACCCATCAACGATGAAGCTATTAACCGCCTCCCACAAGTTCCAGTTGACGAGACGATGAGTGCCATACCAACCTTTGAGGAGATCCAGAAAGCTATTCGCCTGCTGTCCAGGGGTAAAGCACCCGGCACAGACTCAATCCCACTGAGATCTACAAAGGGGGGGGCAGAGCGCTGACTGAAAAACTTCATGACTCTTCCCAAAGTCGCATGGCAGCATGAGACACTTCCGCAAGATTTTAAAAAATGCCTCCATCATACACAAATACAAGAACAAAAGGAAACCACCGGGCCCTGTGACAGCCACCAAAGGGAATATCCCTGCTGTCCTCGCAGGAAAGGGGCCCTGGCCAAGTATTTGCGGGACCGGCTCATAGTCCACCTTGAGCAAGCCCTTCTTCCAGAGAGTCAATGTGGTTTCCCGGGAAAGATCGCGGGACTACGACTTTGGTGTTTGCTGCCAGGCAGCTCCAAGAGAAGTTTCAGGAACAAAACACTGACCTCTACTCCCCCTTTGTTGATCTGACCAAGGCCTCGATACTGTTAGCAGAGAGGGTCTATGGAGAATCATGGCGAAGTACGGCTGCCCAAGAAAATTCATCCCCATCGTACATCATTTTCATGATGGTGTGCTGGCCAGAGTACAAGACAACGGAGAGGCATCTAAACCCTTCCCAGTCACCAACAAGTGAAGCAGGCTGTGTTCTTGCTCCCACCCGTTCAGCCTCAGTTTTCGGCAATGCTGTCAGATGCGTTCAGAGATTCGGATTTTGGTGTCAGCATCAGGTACAGGTATGATGGATCATCTTCAATCTCAGGAGGCTTCAAGCAAAAACCAAGGTCTCAACAGATACACAACGATTTCCCTGTTTGCTGATGATTGTGCCCTCAATGCTGCTTCTGAAGCCGACGTGCAAGACAATGGTTAAACAAGTTCTCTGATTGCTTGCGACAACTTTGGGTTGACAATCAGTACCAAGAAGACTGAGGAAAATGCCCCCAACCAGCCCCAGGGAAGCCCTACGTTGAACCAAACATCTCCAAAAGGGACACAGACTCAAAGCAGTGGACAAATTTCCTTTCTGGCAGTACCTCTCTCCCGCACAGTAGCCATTGATGATGAGGTAAACACCAGACTGCCAAAGCAAGCGCTGCCTTTGGCAGACTCCGAAAGAATGGTGGGACAGGAGAGGCATCTTAACAAAAACCCAAAGGGTCAAGTCTACAAAGCGGTAGTGCTCACCACCCTGCTCTATGGCTCAAGTCATGGACAGTCTACCAACGCCATGCTAAACAGCTGAACCACTTCCACACCACCTGTTTGAGAAAACTGTTTGGCATCAAGTGGCAGGACAAGATCCCAGACACTGAGGTGCTCACTAGAGCAAACCTTCCCAGCATCCACACCATCCTGATGCAGACCCAGCTTCGCTGGGCAGGCCATGTAGTTCGCATGCCAGACCATCGGCTCCCCAAGAAACTTCTAACATTTAACGCACACTTTTGGACTTGCTTTGTTGCTTTCAACCCAACACATCAAACTAGCATGATTGTGGACAACTCCCAAGACTTACCAAATAATTACCTCCCTTAGACACTTTGTCGTCTGCTATTCCATATCCGTTTCATCCATGCACTCGCACACATTTGAAATTTTATCTACTTTTTTTTGCACAAAATGTATCTTTACTTTATTGTCATTGTTAAAGAGAATACTTTCGATACAGAAGTCTTGATTTTCAAGGGTTTTCAATGGGGCGTTTGTCACAGGTTGTTATTTTGGTCATTTTCAACTGTTATTTTGGTCATTTTCAACAAGATTCAAGTCTTGAATCTAATAATAATTTCTTTTTACAAACATTTTTTTAATAAAAAATTGGCACTACAGAATTTTAATAATAATCAAATGAATGGAATTTTAAATAAGTGGCTGAATCTTGTAAAGAAAACAAATCAAAGCGGCTCAGATGACATGATTTTTACAAAAATTTTTTTTTATATTGAGGATAATGGAATAAGCACTCATGTGCTTTTTTACATCCAGTCCCTGTGTTTTGTAGATTTTGTCATCTGTTCCCACCGGCACACAATGGCCTACTCTTTCAAAAAGCGGAACAGGATTTAACGTGTGCGCAAGATGAATTCCGTTTAAAACAGAAGGAAAATCACCTATGCAAATAATAATGACAAACTGCCATTGCATAATTCTCTCCATCAAGACAAACGACACATCGGTCAGCAGAAAAGGACAGACAAAGTTTAAGAAGCCAAAACAAGGCTGTGGCAACCGTAGAATGACAAAACTGAAAAATAATTTAAGCAAACAAGAAAAGAAACTAAATAATTAAGTGACAACCAAAAACAAATCATACATTGAACAGAACAGGCAAGAATGAATCAATAGTAGCTTGGTGTATAACAAGATTAGACATCCAGCAAGTAATGAAATATTCCCAACATCTCAACAGCAACAATATGAAGAAATGATAACAATATGAATACGGAAGTGTAATGATAATTAATAAAGATGATGGATATTGAAAACAATCTTTTAGAAAGTTACAGAATAAAGAATCAAGGCACAAAAGGGAAAGTATCACATAATAAGCACACACATACAGGTTCACTGACAAGGTTTGACAATACACCCCCCCCCCCCCCCCCCACCCCCCCCCCCCTAACTGATAGGGGGGGGGGGGGGGTGAGGCAGCCCTTGGGCACTAATGGAATAGAAAGCAGAGAAAAACCAAACTGCCCACTTCAAGAGAATAAACAATCTCTTCAAGAGAAAAACAAATCACCTTCAAGAGAATAAGACAATCACTTCAAGAGAAAAAAACAAAGAGAAAAAACAATCTCTGTGGTCATCTGCGGGGAGCACAGTGCTGAAACAACACTTGAAGTACAACTGGTGTTCAGAAAAAGAGGCCCAAACGTGTCAGAAAAAAGTACATGGACCCTTACAAGGGCAAAAAGACGGCAACACAGAAAAAAGTACGCACCTTTACAACGGTTTTCCCAGAAAAAAGACTGGTCACCTTACAACTGGTGTCAGAAAAAAGTACTGGTCCTTACAACTGGGTTCAGAAAAAAGTAGGTCACCTTTACAACTGGTGTTCAAAAAAAAGTACGGGTCACCTTTACAACGGGTGGTCAAGAAAAAAGTACTGGTCACCTTACAACTGGGTTCAGAAAAGTTGTATCAGGGAAAATCCACTTACAGGGAAAGAGTGATACAATGACACCTACCTGTCCCCATTAGCTCAGAAGAAAAAAATAAAAAAGAGTGGCACTGCTCTGTGGCAAACACTTTTTCCACGGGGAGCAACCCAAATTTCATGCAAAAAATCCCTGCCCGCTTAGTGACATACAAACACAATCTCTAGGCCACCCCCCCGGGCTATCATTCTAACACAAACACAGACATGGCTCAACAACACATGTACCAAACATCGTCTAATATCACTAGAAGTGAACAGACGTAAAACTGAAGTCAACAACAACAACAACAACAACAACACATGTACCAAACATATAACGCCAGAAGCCAACACATATCTGCTAAAGTAAAATATCTTGCACAGCAAGTAACAAAAGAGGGTTTTTGTTGTTGTTTTTTTTGTTTTGGACAACCAGGGTTTCAGTGGATCAGCCAGGCAAGACAAGGGCGACAGAGTGTCATCCTTTAAAACCCATTCCCAACACTGCCAGTGTCTTACTAAGGCTGGAGAACAAACAAAGCCAATTGAGCATTCTGCAATCACTTGGCTAGAAATGCAGACTTTAAAAGTAAACACTCCGAAAGCTTACTGTGGCATGAAAAACGGGGTGGAAAATCTACACTAGACATCATGCCATACTGTGTGCATATCACACAAGATGAACAAAAAAAATAATAGAAAAATACATTATAAATAAAAATTGTAAAAGAGCAAGTGTGCAATGAGACACAGTAGAAAACACACATTGATGCAGTAGAAACATACTGTGGTGATTTTAACAGGAAGCAAGCACGAGAACGTACGGCGATTCACAAGGCAAGAGATTGCTAATCCCTTTCTCATGGTAACTTGGCATTTATTTGCAATTAATGCCCACATTATGAAAACATGCTGACGAGCAAATATAAGTTTATGTTAAAAACCTGGCCATGTAGTGGTCATAACAACAACCAGCTTTTAGGTTAAAAATGGTATGACATGAAAACGTCAACTGCAATGGGTGGTGTACGCAGCAGCTGGGACGGAGGAGCCAGAGAGTGACTCCCCCTCCCTACTCTGCCTGTAGTGTGTTGCACTGGGAACAAAAACACCCAAACAGCTGAAGCCAGGATTCTGATATGAAAAATAAATGTGGAATAACTATTTACAAGATTTGAATTGCAATGGACGTTTGTAGAAATATTTACAAATATGCTGCATCTGCCTCCAGCAGTGAATTGAAAACTTACCAGTCATAACACATAGACCTGTATATACTGACGGCATCTTCAGGTTATATACCATTTCTTTTCCTCTCCAGATAAGACGACAGACAAACTAGCTTCACACTTTTAAAGTAAGGAAAAAAATCCCTAACCACAGACATACTGACTACACACTTTAAAAAGAAAAAAACCTACACACAGACATACTGACTACACACTTTAAAAAAAAACCCACACACAAAGACATACTGACAAAACACTTTAAAAAAAAAACACCCACAGACATTGACTACACACCATTTAAAAAAACCAACACAACAACATACGACAAACAATTTAAAAAAAAAAAACTACACAAAAATGACACACACTTCAATTAAAAAACACAGACATACTGACAAACACAAACAAAAAGACATACACACACACTATCAACCCCCCAAAAAAAAAACACCCCACAACAACACACACTTCCCAATAAAAAAACAACAACATACATACTACACAAAAATCCCAGAATGAAAAAATGACATAACCAATACACATTTTTAAGTAAAAACACAGACAACTGAAAATACAACCCTTAAAAATAAGCCCCCCCCCCCCCCCCCCCACACCAACACACACAACAACTACTTTGATTGTGACACAACATCCTCACTAAATTAAAAAAAACCCAACAAACCTAAACAACACCGAAGTAAAACCTAATACACAATCTTTCTTCCCGTATTACACATTTACAGTCTGCCTCAACAACAGCTCAATGGCCAACCAATTAATAAATTGGATGAAACAAGGAACAAAAAAATACCCCTGAGGCCCCTTACCTCTTACCCTCCTTCCCAAAAAAAGCACATTGACCTGACATCCCCAACATGGTACACTTTAAAAAACCCACACCAACACCAACATTTCCCCCAAAGACGGCCCGCACTAACACACTGGACACCTCACCCACTCCCAGGTCTTCCCACCACAAGACCAAATACGTCCGTTGGCCTCCCCTGCATTCGCGGAACACGCACAAGGAAAACCCTCGCCATGAAGCGACACAGCACCCTGGACAACAGTGGCCTTTCCTTCACCTTCCGACTATCTTCACTTCAGCACCAATGCGCTTTCCCTTCACACCACCACCATGGGCAGGGGCGGCCAGGCAGCGGGAGCAGCAGTCCGGCGCAGGCAGCACGCACCCAGCTGCCGGTCCCATGCCCCCTTGCTGGCCAGAGTTCACCCAGCATCAGCACCATTTTCCACTCCGCCGGCTTCCACAGCCCTGACAGACTACACTGCAAGACACACCACTCTCTCTCCTCTTCCCAACCGCAACAAACCCCCGACATCCACCAGTCGCTCCTCTCAGCACTGTCTAAGGGTTTAGCTTTCTCTCTGACACTCTCTGACACCCTTGTAGTGTGGGGGTACCCCCATGTGAAGGGGTGGCCTTTCTGATCTCTCCCATGACGGTTATGTCCAGTGCCCCAAACTTCCATCCAAAAGACGTAACCCCTCGCGCCTCTCTAACGGCCTTTCACACCATCCAGTTCTAACTGATCACCTCAAGCAGCCTTCCTAAACACACTACAGTCATTTCCAATGGTCAAAATCACCCATGTGCTCTTACTATCATACTTAATCCACAGAACTTAAACCACCTCAACTGCAGCCTTCAAGTTAATGAATAAACAAAAAAAGCATTGTATATAAACGTCCAATCTGATCACCTTTCAGATTTCTGAGCCCACCCCCCCCCCAAATGTTCCCTCTCTGCTTTTGTCCCTTCCTACATAGTTTAAACTGTTAAACCCCTAATGCCGCCTTCCAAAAAGGCTTTTTACTATAACTTTAAAACTGCAAACACCCCAATGCTGCCTTCAATAAGGCCTTTAAATACAAAAACAGTTTTAAAACTGTAAACACCCTCAATCTGCCTTCAAAAGGCTTATACTAGATCAGTTTAATGTTAAATACCCTCAATGCTGCCCTTTAAAGGCTTTATACTTATATCATTTTAACTGTTTTAAACACCCCCCAAAGCTGCCTTCAAAAGGGTTTATAACTATATCTTTTTCACTGTTAACCCTTTCCCATTTTTACCCGCCGTAGCCCGCCGCTGCCCCCACACCGATATATTTAATACCCGCCGCAGCCCGCCGGGCGCCATTTCAGCCTAGTGGGGATTTTCCCTCACCACTAAGCACTACCTAGTACCCCGCACAAAATGAAAGAACATTCCCTGGTCAGCCTAAACTAAGGAAGGAATGGACACCAATTCCCGTGACACAGCCTCCCGTTCACAAGACAATGGCCAGGACTGGCTTGTCTTTCCCCAAAGCTTACTTGTAAATAAAAAGGCAGCAAAGAAATTTAGCAACAGTTTGGGGAATTATACTGATGTGGAAATTGAAAGCAATTTTTGGGCTTCAATGGAACAGTTTCGAAAAGAGAATAAAATGTTGAATCCGATTTGAAGTAGATGTAGAAGAAAGAGATTAATGGAGAAGGTATGATCGGGAAAGTGATGCTGGGGGATAACATTCCGTTGGCTTCATGCAGACACATGGCGCAGGGGCCAAGTGCCTTTCCCAGTGGGAAGACTTTACCGCTGCCCGGGCCCAAACTCTCCCACTGAATCCAAGTCTTTGATTACTTGTTTGTTGTGCCCAACATTTTTTCAAATTGTAGCAAGAATAAAAACTATGCAGGCAAAAATCGCTGTGAAAGGCTTAGTCATAAAAACCTTACGACCCGAAACAACACCTGATGAAATTTGGGCTTACCTTTCAGTTTTGAACATGATGGGACAAGCGTTTGCCAGGCTTCATCTCTACTGGTCTACTGATTTGACAATTTCTGAGTCACGGACAGTAATTTATACGAAAACCAATTTCTCAAAATTAAAAACAGTATTTTCACTGAGAAACACCCACACACTGGGCGCGACACGGCTGTGACACCCGCATGTGACAGCCATGTATAACTATTGGGGAAGCCACACTAGTGTCTGTAATTAGTAGGCGTCACATAATATTTGTAAATAAAGTATATTTCCGCATTAGTCAAAATTTGTTTTCAATATGTTTGAATACTTTCCACTGAGAAGTGTAGATTGGGACAGTATTTTGGACGTGTGAATGTTCGACTGGGTTACCTGACGAGGATGCGTGGTGGACACATTCAGGCAGAACCACACATATTTTTTTTAATCACATACCTATATTGCCATGTTAGAGGTGTTGAGACTAACAGCATAATGTCACGCAATGTTACCTGTATTTGGTGACAAAGAGGGACAGCAGCACGACACTGTAGGTAACACAAACTGGGGGCAGAACAAAGTTATACATCATATGAATACTTAGGCCAAATAAAATGCTTTGCGAAAAAATAGTAAAATGTAAACAGGACTAGTGTACTTGAGGTACTTAACTTTTAAAAAACACGTAAATTTCCGATACTACAAGAGTTTTTCTGTAAGAAATGCGAATGGTAAAGGTTAAACACCCTCAATGCTGCCTTCAAAAGGCTTTATACTATGATCAGTTTTCCCTGTTAAACACCCTCAAGCTGGCCTTCTAAGGTTTAACTACAATCAGTTTTTAAAAATGTTTAAACCCCCCATGCTGCCTTCATAAGCCTTTATACTATGATCGTTTTAACTTTAAACACCCTCAATGCTGCCCCAAAAGGCTTATCCTATAATCAGTTTTAAAAGTTAAAACCCCCAAGGCTGTTCAAAAGGCTTTATCCTATAATCAGTTTAAACGTTAAAAACCCCCTCAATGCTGCCCTTTAAAGGCTTTTCCTATATCAGTTTAACGTTAAACACCTCAATGCTGCTCAAAAGGGTTTATCCTATAAAAAATTTTAACTGTTAAACACCTCAATGCTGCCTTCAAAAGGCTTTAAACCTATAACGTTTTAACTGTTAAACCCAAAGCTGCCTTCAAAGGTGTTATCTATACCAGTTTAACTGTTAAACACCCTCAAAGCTGCCCCAAAAGGCTTTATACTATGATCAGTTTTAAACTGTTAAAACACCCTCAATGCTGCCTTCATAAGGGTTTATCTATAAATCGTTTTAACTGTTAAACACCCTCAATGCTGCATTCATAAAGGCTTTATCCCAACACAGTTTTTTTTAAATGTTAAAAAACCCCATGCTGCATTCATAGGCTTTATCTATAATCATTTTAACTGTTAAACACCTCCAGTGCCTTCAAGGCTTTATACTATCATCAGGTTTAACGTTAAACACCCAATGCGCCTTTCCATAAGGCTTTTTACAAACATCAGTTTTTTACCCGTTAAACACCCTCAATGCTTTCCTTCATAAGGCTTTATACCCATATCAGGTTTATGTTAAACACCCTCAAGTGCCTTCATAAGGCTTTAACTATATCAGGTTTAAAGTAAAACACCTCAATCTGCCTTCATAACTTTAACTATTCAGTTTTTTTCTGTTAAACACCCTCAATGCTGCCTTCATAAGGCTTTTAATACATCATAGGTTTAACTGGTTAAAAAACCCTCAAATGCTGCCTCATAAGGGTTTATATAAATAGTTAACGGATGGTTAGCCTTTGCGCCGGATCAAAAATGTGTCTTTTTTTTAGGTGTTTTGGTTTTAACTACCGTTCAGCAAACAAATTTTTATTTACCGTTTGTGATTTCACCATCATTGACACTTCAGAATTGGTTTTCCCTTAAATCATTTACTTTTGAAATCAACTTTAATTTATAATTTTCATTTTAATGATAAATTTTTTAAGGATTAACTCTGTTTAAATGATTTTCCCTCAGCTGCCTTCTGGTCTTTACCCATTTACTGTAAAAACCCTGCTGCCGGTTAAAATAGGTTAAAGTTAAACACCATCAAATCTCCCCACCCCAAACATACCATGATCCTCTTAACCTGTTACACTTAACTGCCAACATGAGAGCTTTCTCTACAGGGGTTTTAATTTTTAAAAACCTCAACTTCAACACTTTAACCTTAAGGAATCAACTGCCTCAAAACTTTTTACCATACCCGGGGCCGGAAACATCAATGCTCGGCCCTAGCTTTCACTTTCATTTTAAAGTTAAAAACCCTAACGCCTTAAAAGGCACAACACAGTTCGTTCCCCTCATGTCCATGGGTTTTCTTCCGTGTTTAAACTGTAAAACGTGTTCAAAAAGTTATCCATGGTTGTTATGAAACTGTTTAAAACCCCCAACTTCCCCAGTTCTTTCAAAGGCTTTTAACCTACTTCAATTCAAAATTTCTGTTCACTCTCACATTTGCTATGCCTTCACCTCTTCCACTTTACAGTTTTAATTACCAAATTATCAAACCTTGTTTCCCTTTTAAAATTCACATTTTGTTTCAACACAATCTGCTGCAGAAAATAAGCTGATCCCCATTTTGATTTCATCTCTGAAAAGCTGATCTAACATTTTTACAGAAACCTTCGTTAAAACCACACGGTAAAACGAAACCTCAACTCACCCCTGTTTTTAAACTCCCTTTCTCTTCCCCGACCCTCTGTGGAGTGGGCTTGCAATCGTTATATAAAGAAACACTCGAACCTGCCTTTTACTTTCTGTCAAAAATAACCCTTCCTTTCTCATGAATCTTTCAACTGTGAACTCAACTAACACCCTCCACTCTAACTTTCTGCGTCTTACCGCACTCAACCGTAAGAAAATCTGCTCTTCCATTTCTATCAAGGTTTCATACTTTGAAAACGGTTTCTCCCAAAAGCTATCATTGTCTGAAAATTTTAACCCCTTCAATTTTAACCAGTTTTCATCTGATTCAAACGTCTGTCTCTTTCTTTGCAAACCCCTCTCATTCCTTTAGCTTTAGACTAAGCAACCACAGAAAATCATATCTTAGCCTGCTAAATTACTGGGTTTCAATTATCACTCTGTTCATCAGATGATAAACTCATTCTGTTTCATCGAAAACACATCTCCACCATTTCCCTTCGTCCTCTTCCTCTGATGCTTTTCCAAACTACCCACTTATTCTTAACCTCCCCCCCTTCAGATTCATCCTTAAGTTTGTTTTGTTAATGTCATCTTCTGTCCAAATGAAAACCGCACATTTCTGATTTAACTTTAAAAACATTGACTTAACCTTCCTCACCCCAAACTAGGCTTAAAAAATCCCTGAACCAAAAATTAAAACAGCCCTCCTCCCCGATATAACCTTTCTTCCCGAAACTCTCAGGTGGATTGCCATCAACTCAATGACAGTTCTACTTGTTTAACCGTCTCTTTCTTTCATCACAACCTTCAATCCCCACGATGAAATCTTTTAAAGGTTTGCCGAATCAATCTCAATACCTGGCCACTCTATTCTATCTGCGCTTTACCGTCACTCCCAGCCCTAAAACAACCTTACTTTTTTTTCACAATAAATTTCATCTTATCAATCAAACCCTTCCCCCTAACTTATAATTTTTTGACTTCAACTTCCTTTCGAAAACTTCCAATGAAACGTCTTTCTCTTATCTCTGTCCAACCATGTCTCTCCTCAAAAGGAAAACGTAACAACGCACAGACTGGCATATTTTAATGGGGGTATTTCTAATGCTTATTTAAATCTTGTCACATCTTTTCTTCACCGACGAACTGCCTTCTGATCATCCCCCTTCTTTTCCCCTCTTAACTTCCAAAACCTTCAAAGGAAAAATTTTACTCAGTGCCTTTAAGCCCTAAGACAATTCATCCTTCTCTTTTCACCCAAAGCTTCCAACTTTTCACAAACCTCGACCACCCCTGACCTTCTCTTTATTAAATATAACACTTTCCACCACTGCTTTATAGCATGCCAAACCTCCTCTGAACATTTTCCTCCCTGACAAGACCCTGGTGCGCCCTGGTATTACCCAAGACATCTTAATGAACGCAAACGCCGGCAACTGAACGGCAGTGCGAAATCAAAAACCGAAATTTAACAAACAGCTTTTCCGAAAACAAATTAAAACAAAGTCAACTTTAAACAAATCACCAACGACCCTCTACTTACCTTTTCCCCAATTCTCTGTGCTACAAATCCATAAATCTCTTTTTTTTTCCCTCACCTCAATCTCCTTGGATCTCAAAACAACTCCTCTGCCTAACCCCCAGCCAGTCTGAACTCCATTCATATTTTCTTCGCCTCTTCCCCGAAAAAAGTACAAACATACCTTCCCGAGATCAACTCTTTCCAAACCTGGCTTCCTGAAACCCTTTTTCCTGCACTCCTCTCTTTTTCTTTCACCCACAAATGAAAAAGAAATCATGACCTTCAAAGAAATGACATATAAAACAAACCCACCTTGATCCCATACCTCTCCTGTTTTCTCCTGCCTTCCACAACGTTGTACCTATTATCACTAAAATATTAACTCATCACCCTTGTGTCAGGTTTTCCATCAGCTCTTAAAACCGCAATTGTCACTTTTTCACTGAAAAAGAACCCCGATCCCAACTTCTGAAAAATTATAGGCCTCCAAACACCTGTCCTCTAAGACTAAAAAAGTCGTATTTCAAAAAATTTGCCAAAGTCCCTTTTTTAATCCAATGATCTTCTTCCCACATTTTACAATCTTGCCTGATCTCCCCAACCACAGCCACCGAAACCACCAAGCCAAAAAACCATAGATACACTTCTACTTTTGCTTTTTGATGCAGGAAAATCTCCCTCCTCACTCTTCTTGACTATCTGCAGCCTTTGACCATAGATCACTCAATTCTTCTTTCCTCCCGCCTCCAAAAAAACGTTTTGGTTTTTACGGCACAGCCCACCTGTTTACTTCTACCTCACAGACAGTTTCCCGAAAAGTTATTGTAAACAAATTCAATTTAAAACCTGTCAAATGGGAATGTGGGTTCCCGCAGGATTTCCTTTCCCGGCCCTGTTCCTTATCCTACAAAGCTCCACTCTCACATATAATAAACAACCCCCTATTTGATCATCTTTTTATGCCATGATACTCACTATCAGTGCAGTGATACTGTTGAAAAAACTTTCTTCCCTCCCTGACAAATAGTCCTACTGCCTTCAAGACTTCAAAACGGAATGATCAAGAGCAAGTTACAACTTAATGGGCCCTAAAACCGAAGCCAGCTATGGGACCCAACATAACTTTTCCCTATCGCAAAAACTTCAATAGAATTCGGCAATACGTCATTCCTTTGTCCCAAATCCGTGAAGTATTTAGGAGAGTTCTTGGGCAAACACTCTCTATGAAAAAATTCATCACCCAAACCTGCCATTTTTGCTACATCAATTACGGCGCATAAGCGCGATTCGCAAGTATCTGTCCACGATGCAACTTCCAAGCTTGTCACATCTCTCATTTTTCATGTTGACTACTGTAATTCTCTTTTGGCTGGCCTACCACATCATCTATCCACTCTCTTCAACGCATACAAAACTCTGCAGCTCATGGTCCCTAAGAAAGAAAAAATCAGAAACACATCACTCCTCTTCTGCGATCTCTTCACTGGCTGCCTGTCTCAACAAAATGGAGTTAAAAATTCATACCCCTGTTTCAAATGTCCCCCACAAATTGCACCCCCTTTTCTCTTAACTGTCCTTTATCTGTCACTCCAAAACCCGTTTCCCTTCGTTTCAAGCCCCAATAAATTGTGCTTTCAAACACCCAAACAAACAAACCACTGTTGGCCGCTGCTCCTTCTCTCTTTTCGGTCCCCCACCTGAATGACCTCCCTTTTCATTCCTCAAAGCTTCATTGATTCCTTCAAATCCAGCCCAAAACAAACTTATTTCCTGCCTGAGCTTCCCCCCATATTATCCCTATTTCAACAGCATCTTTCACCTTTTAAGTGTTGTTTCCGTTGTGTGTGTGTGTGTGTGGGTGTATGTTGGGTCGTGTGTTTGTCATGCGTGCCCCGCATGGTTTTGAAATCTGTTGTTCATTATGGTTTAAGGAGAGTTGAATCCTGTAAAATGATTTAGTGCAAGCGCTTCGATTTGGTTTTTTTTTTTTACAAGATTCAGCCTATAAAAAATCCCCTATATTATTATTTTTATGATGAACTACTTTCTGATCAAAATTCCCCTGTTCTTTTCTCTCTAAATATTGCAAAGCCTATCAAAAAGAAAAAGTATGTCACCCTCGCCAACCTTAGGTCATAGATATCAAAACTTCTGTTCACAGCTTCTGAAACGCCTAACAACAAACCTTTGAAACAATAACCCCTTAAAACACTACGTGATGTTCTCACCCAATGGCTTGATGAGCTGCCTCCCCCACTGACCGTCTCTCCTGATAAAGGGCCCTGTGCCATGGTACAACCTGACATCCTGGTCCGAAACGCAAAGCAGGCAACTAGAGCGGCAGTGGCGAAAAGCAAAACGAAATTAATAAGCAGCTCTTTCGAAAACAAGTAAACAAAGTCAAATCTTTAATTCTTTCAGAAAAAACAAAGTATTACTCTTTCTCAAATTTTTGATGCCACGTCTATGAAAACCCTTTCCCCTCACATCTATCTTCTGGATCTGTGAAGGGAAACCCCTGCCTTCCATCCACAACCACTCTGAACTTCCTTCAAATTTTCTGCATCTTTTCAGAAAAGTCCTAACATTCGCTCCAAACTGGCAGACTCCTTTTTCCCGCCTGCACTTCCTGATCCCCAATTTTCTGGGACTTTCCTTTTCCTTTTTCTTTCATTCTGAATCGTTGGAGGGGAAATCATGCAATTCTGAAAGAATGACTATAAAAATCAAAGTGACTTGATCCATAACCTGCTTCTCTTTTACACAGTGCCTACACAATCATACCCGTATCACGAAAATAGTAAACTCACTTTGCTTCAGGGAATGTTCCTCAACTCCAAAACTGCTAAGTCACACCTTACTCAAAAAATCATGACCTTGCCCTAACATATGAAAAATTATAGACCTGTTCCAATCTTTCCTTTTATTTCTAAAGTCCTTGAAAAAGAATTCTCAAAAATCAACAAACCCCCTCTCAATGATGCTGTTATATATCCCAGGGTGTGGCAGAGTGGCAGCAGGAGTTGGGAATGGCGCCCGGAACAGTAGGTCTGGGAAAGGCACTCACCCCCCCCAAAAAAGGACAACAGAAAACCCCCCCCCCCTGAAAAAGATGATGCAGTCAACCACTACAAATCTCCCTGGTCATCAGCCACTTGGCAAACTTGTCCGAGAATAGTCAGGTCATCTCTTGGCCTCCTGGGGCCATCTTGGAGCCCACGCCAACGCCGACACACCGCCTTGGTGGTTTTAGAACAGAGAAGGCCACTTTCCAAGACATCGTGCCCAGCGACTGCTGCACTGATGCCTTTAAACGTTGTAACGTCTGGGCCTTGGTCTTTTATCATTCTTCTGCCTGGCTGTCCCTTTGGGTTTGGGGACATGAGACACAGCAACAGGTTTATATAGGAATCCTTCCTTGTTCCACTGCCGTCCAGACACAACAACCCATCATGAATATTGACATTAGTCATTCCTCTATGCCATTTTTTCCCGCCAAACCCCAAGAACCCAAAAGCAATACTAATATGAACAATTCCTCTCCAGACCTGCGATCCCCCCACTACAGAGTTCAGCTTTCATGCATTTTCAATTTTTAATCAAGTTTTTTTTTTTAGGAATTTTCAATTTTTTTACAATTTTTTTTTTAATTTTTTACCAAATTTTTTTTCCCGGGGTTTTAGATTTTTTCCCCCCCCCCCCCCCCCCCCCCCCCCTTAAACACCCAAAAAAAGCCACAACAAATGCCCCGGAAAAATCGAAAAAAAACCCCCATTCCAAATACTTTTGGGGGAAAAAACAAGTCACCCTTCAAAATTTTCCCAAAACCCCCCAATTCTCAGGAACTGCGGAAAAGGTTAAAAAATTTAAAAAAAAATTTTGGGGCGTCAGGGAAAAAGGGGGGGTTTTTAAAAAACCCTTTTTATACCCGAAGGTTTTTTAAAAAAAAAAGTTAAATTTAAATGATTTAAAAAGGGGGGGGGGCCCAAACAGGGGAAAACAAAGAAAAAAGGGGGGTGAAGGGTGACTTTAAAAAGGGTTTTTAAATTTTGGGAAAGGTGGGGGCCCAAAAGGGGGGTTTTTTAAATTTTTTTTTTTTTGGGGGGGAAAAGTTTGTTAAAAAAAAATTTTAATGGGGGGGCCCAGGAAAAGAAAGGGGGAAAGGGGAAAGGTTAAAAATTTGGGAAAGGGGGTGGGGGCCCGGGGGAAAAAAATTGGGGTTTTTAAAATAGGGGGTGGGCCCTTTTTTGGGGAAAAGGCAGGGGTGAAAACTAAAAAAAGGGGGGGAAAATGGGGGGTCGGTTTGGGGGTTTTGCTTTTTTTTTCCAAAAACCCCAAAAAATTTGAATTTTGGGTTTTAAAGAAAATTTTCCAAAAACCCAAAAAAGGACCTAAATGGGGGGGTTTGTGGGGAAAAAAGAAACAGAAAAAAAGGGGACCGGGAAGAATTTGGGTCCTTTTGGGGGAAATTTTTTAAACAAAAATAAAAAGGGGGGAAAAAGGGGGGGGGTTTTTCAAATAGGGGGGACAGAAAGGGGGTTTTAAAGGGGCACAATAAAAGTCCCGGGTTTTCCCTCAGGAAAAACCCCTTAGGGGGAAAAGGGGGTGGTGCAATTTTTTGGGGTGGGGAAAGGGGTTTCATTAATGGGGGAAAGGGTGGGATTTTTAAAAGGGGGGAAAAAATGATTGGTTTTTTGGGGGGAAAAGGGTTTTGCAAATTAAAATGATTTTAATTTTAAAAAAGGGGAAAAAAAGGGCCTTTTAAAAAAGGGTTTAAATTTCCTTGGAAATTTAAAACTTTTTCCCAATTTCCATTGGGGTTTTGGGAATAACCCCAAAACCTTTAAAAACTTTTTCCAAAAACCCCCAAAATTTTTAAAAACCCCAAAAACCAACCCAAACCTTATTACCCCCCCAAAAAACCCCCCAAACTTTTTTAAAAAAATTTGAAAAAGGGGCCCCCCCAAATTTTTTGGGGAACCAAAAAATTTGGGGTTTTTAAAAAAGAAGAGTTTTAAATTTTAAAGCCCATTTAAGGGGGCCCCAACAAAAAGAAAATTTGGTGGGTAGTGGAAACGGTTTGGGTGCAGTTTTCTACGGCCCTTAAAAAGAACTTGGTCCCCAAACACTCCGGGAAAAAAGATGCATGAGGAAAAAGGTAACAGTGGGCAGATCAAACCCGGGATCGCAATAACAGTGGATAAAGGATGCTGACAGGAAGGAGGGAAAAATTCTATGATGGATCAAAGAGATAGGGCCAACCCACATCAGATCATCCCACATTCCTAGTGCAGATGGGTTATTTCATATCGGGAAAGCAGATTAGAGATGGGTTTGCTTTACAATTTTTAAAAAGTTTTTAAACCCTAAGATGAAGTATTTTTTAACCCCCAAATTCCAGTTAGAACGTGAGGCTAAATTTGAGGAGTCAGAAGCTATGTTGTCCTGTAAAGAGGGACAGTTTTCCCCTGGAAAAAGGGGGGGAGGGCTGATGAAAATTCAGATCTTCATGATGGCATGAGAACTTGAAACTTAAAATTGTCATAAATTTAATCTAATGAAAAGAGGTAAACCAACACCTGTTAACCACCAAAAAATTATCCCAGTTCTGGGGAACCCTTCCAAAAATACTTTTTTCCGGAATAGTCCACCTTAGAGCCCTTGAATTAATTGCCTTGAAAGATCCTGTGAAAACCCCTTTTTGCTCCAATTTTCCAAAAAATTTTTAGGAAAAAAACCCCACCCAACCACTTTTACCTCCCAACCAAACCCAACAAAAAGGGAAAAAAACAAAACCACCAACCCCCAAAAACCTCCCCAAAACCCTGGGGTGCGGGCCCCCGGAAAACCCCCGGGGGGGGGGTTTTTTAAAAATTTGGGGTTGTCTTCCCCCCCCTTTTAAAACCCAAAATCAAAAGAAAATTGGTGTGGTGGGTCTTAATTTTAAAGGCCCATTTAAAAATTCGGGAGGCCAAAACAAAAAAAAAAGGATAAGATAAGATCCTTTCTTGGGTGTTATTGTTTGGGGTGGAATGAAATAAAAGGAAAAAAAAATTTTTAACAAAACAAAAGAAAATTTTAAAAAAAAAAAGGAAAAAACTAAACTAATCCAAATTTAAAATAACCAAAAATCAAACGTGTTTTTTTTAAAAATTTTTCCCCCTTTTCCGAAAGGGGAGATAAAGGTTTTTAAACTCCACAAGTTTTTTGGGGAAAAATTTCCCCAAAAATTAAAAACCCTTCTTTTTTTTGGGAATTTTTTTTCCCTGAAAATATTTTTTGCTTTCGCAAGAAAAGTGAATTTTAAACTGTTAAAACCCTTTTCCATCATTTGAGGAAAACCCCGGGGCCGAGTTTTCTAAAAATTTTTAAAAAACCCCTTTAAACCATCCCCTCTCAAGGGTTTTGGAAAATTTAATCCCCCCAAAACCACTTTCCCCCCTAACTCTTTCCCCCCAAAAAACAGCAAAGGAAAAAACCCCCAAACCTTTAGAATTTTGTATTTATGTTTATTTCAAATTTAAATTTTAAAATTAAAACTTTTTTTCCACAAAAGAATTGTGAAAAAACTGGGGGAAATTAAAATGAAATTCCCAGAATGGATTTCATTTTTAAAAAGCGTTTTTACAGTAAAAAATTTTCACTTTATTGGGGGACATAACGTTGAGTTTGTCAAAAAAACCCAAAAATTTTAAAATTAAAATTTTTCATTTTAATTTAACCCTTTTTGGTTTTAAAATTTTTTTTTGTAAACAATAAAGGTGTCTTTTTTTAAAAAAAAATAATGTTTTGGATTCCCATCAGTTTTGTTTTTCAAAGTCAAATTTTTGGGGTTTGTATTTTTTCAAAATTTTTTTTAAATTTTTTTTGGGGGGTTTTTGTGGGTGGTTTTTTTTAAAAAAAGATTAAAACAAATATGAAAGGGGATTGAATTTTTAGAGGAGGGAATGAAGAAAGGGGGGTTTATTAAAAAAAAGGTTTTTGGGAACGTGATCAATGAATAAAGGGAAAGAGACAAAAAAAAAAAAATTTTAAAAGAAGAAAAAAATGGTTTTTTGATGCATTAAATAAAAAACACTTTAAAGGAAAAAGGGAGGTTAAATACAATGAATAAATAAAAAAAAACTTAAAAAATTTTTTAAAAAAAAATTTTTTTAAAAACAAAAAAATTTTTTCCAAAAACATGTTTTCACAAAAAAAACCCCCAGTTCAAAAAATTTTTAAAACACACAACACCCAAAACCTTTTCCCCCCCCCTCCACTAAAGATTAAAACCCTTTTAATAAACAAAAAAAATTTTTTAAAATTAATTTCAAAATATACCAAACCCAAAATAAAAATTTACTTCAAGAATTAACAAACCTAAGAATTCCAATCTGTTTTAAATTCCAATAACAATAGATAATTATGTTTCTATATGTGAATGGGCATTAACAGCGATATATTGGATTCTCAATCTTTTTCATGTTGATATAATCTACATCAAAGTGTGCTTGCTTCATTCCCAAACAGGACCAGACTGAAACTGCTCTTTGTGTAGTCTACATCAGATTTGAAAATTTTCAGATGCTCGTAAAGATCTGATGTGGTATGTATTTTTTTTCTTAAATCATTATAATGAACCTATAATTGGAATGTGTGTGTGTGTGTGTGTGTGTGTGTGTGTGACAAAGTTTAGTGTAAGTAACCACAGAGTATGTAGCATGTGAGTGTATATTGAATGGGCTTTGAGACTGTGTAATGGGAATGTATATAGAAATGGTTTTGAGACTGTGTATGTGAATGTATATGAATGGTTTTGAGACTGTGTATCGAATGTATATGAATGGTTTTGAGACTGTGTATGCGAATGTATATGAATGGTTTTGAGACTGTGTATGCGAATGTATATGAATGGTTTTGAGACTGTGTATGCGAGTGCATGAGTAACTATGATAATGAACAGCTTTAGGAGGACAAGGGAGGATATGAATATCAAAGTGAATTATAACTAACAAAAGTCACACAAGCTTCCACATGAATTTCTTTTATTATTTTTTTAAAAAACCAACTCATAGAAGCAATGTTTCTCAATACACATGTATTTCAACATTCATAGTAATCACTGAAGCAATGTCTCACAATACACATGTATTTCAAAACACTTTTACTAATCACTCTCATAATACACATGTATTTCCAACACATTCATACTAATCACTGAAGCAATGTCTCACAATACACATGTATATCAACACATTCACACAGATCACTGTCTCTCAATACATATGTATTTCAACATACTAATACCAATCACACTCACCGTAATACATATGTTACTTCAATGCAATCTAGTCAAACTGACCACTGAAGCAATGTCCTCCTAATACAATGTATTACAATACACTCATACTAATCAATCTCATTATACATATAAATTTCAACCACACTCAACTAAATCAATCCATTATACATTATATATTCAAACACACATGTACTGATCACTGAAGCCAAGTCTCATCATACACATGTATTTTCAATCACCTCAATAACTATCATGTCACAAACTGTTTTCTTTAAAATCAAATAATGGATAAAATTGACAAAAATTCCAACTCTAATGAAATGCAAATAATGATAAAGAAACAAAACCACAAAAGATCACAGGATTTTGATAATATGTTAAATTTTGAGTGTTGGAGCACAGCTGTAAATGTTTCTGTACTTCTCTCTTCTCTCTCTCTTCTCTCTCTCACACACACAAACACACACACACACACACTTGAATGGGGGAAGGGATAAGCCCGTGGTTAGAAATTACGCTCGCAATCTGGACGACCCGGTTCCATTCCCAGTTTAAGGTGATATTTTCTTTTCCCCTGGAAGTTAACCTCATGCAGACTCTCCTCTCGCCCAAAAGTCCTGCGATGAGAACTATAAACCAAGTCCCATGTGCGAGCGCAACGGCAGAACATCTTGCACACACATTAATCCTGTTCCGCTTTTCGGAAGAGTAGGTCATTGGTGTGCCGGAGGGAACAGAAGACAGAATTACAAACTGCATACACATGGGGACTGGATAATAAAAAAAGCACTATACTGCCTTATTTCATTCCTTGATATAAAGAATAAAATTACATAAAAAACACACTCACCACAGTATGGATAGGTGGTCGAGGTAACTCACCGGCCTAGAAATCTTTAAAGTCGGGGTTTCAAGTGTGTGGGGTTTTCGATCCCCCATTTGTACCAAGACTTTTTTCCCATCCACTTAGACCAAGAGTGGTGGTTCTGGGTGCTAGTCTTTCAGATAAGATGAAAAACTGATGCTCCAAGTAAAAGAAACTCATGGCAACAGAGTTGTCCCTGGTAAAAATTCTGTAAAAAAAGCACTCCTTGATTGCAAAACCAAATACATAGCAGACAGGAAAAACAAGTGGCACTGCTCTTGCGGGACCACTTTGCCCTAAGAGAGCAGCCTGAATTTTTCTGCAGAGAATCTGCTGTGACTTTTTAAGTGGTATACAGTTCACACACACACTCACACACACAACAACACACGCGTGCGCACACACACACACACACAGATGCACAGACAAACAAACCACAAAAATAACTACCTGAGCAAACTATGAGATCACATGTGCCCATATGTAGGCAGCATACACTGTCCCTGGATAGAGCATGAAACTCAGGGGACCACTGACACTGTCCCTGGATAGAGCATGAAACTCAGGGGACCACTGACACTGTCCCTGGACACAGCATGAAACTCAGGGGACCACTGACACTGTCCCTGGATAGAGCATGAAACTCAGGGGACCACTGACACTGTCCCTGGATAGAGCATGAAACTCAGGGGACCACTGACACTGTCCCTGTCAAACTTTTATTTTCAGACGGTACATTGAATAAGCAGTGCATTTAAAAAAAAAAGAAACTCAGGGGACCACTGACACTGTCCCTGGACACAGCATGAAACTCGGGGGACCACTGACTGACACTTAGCTACCAGGGTCCACCGTCTCTAAGCTCAGGTTGCCTGTCCGCTAGAGAGGGCCACAAGGCGTGAAAGCACGCTAAATGCCTGAATGTCCAACAAGAGAAGAACGACACAGTCCAAGCGGTCTCCTTGCTGCCGCCTTGGAGGAACGCCTAGAGCCAATTGTGCTTGGATAGCCAAAACGTGAAATCAGCATGGGGAACACTCCGTGAGATCGTGTCATAACACAGCTATGGAGTGCCTCGGCCTACATCCAGGCAAAACAGGACTGGTTTTTGATGAGAAACTGTGAAGAGATCACAACAGTTATTAAGACAAGAGCTGTGCCTATAAAGCCCACCTTGATGACCAACTTCACAGCAAAGAAGATGCACAGAGGAACAAGCGGAGAAACATCCAGCTAAAGCTGCATCAGAATGCAAGACCTCCTGGATCACAATAAAGCAGATGAGATCCAGGATATGGCTACAGGAATGACATAGAACTTCTATATGGACTCAAAGAGATCTATGGTCCCACCCATCAAGATCATCACCACCTCTCCCAAGTGCAGATGGGTCTACTCTCATCACTGACAAAGACAAGATCCTTGAGAGATGGGCTGACATTTTGACAATGTTCTAAACCGTCCTTCTACCATCACGATGTAGCTATTAACCGCCTCCACAAGTTCCAGTTGACGAGACGATAGAGTGCCATAACCACCCTATGAGGAATCCCAGAAAGCTATTCGCCTCTGCCAGTGGAAAAGCACCCGGCACAGACTCAATCCCCGCGGAGATCTACAAAGGGGGGGCAGAGCGCATGACTGAAAAACATTCATGAGCTCTTCCAAGTCGCATGGCGGCATGAACAACTTCCGCAAGACTTCAAAATGCCTCCATCATACATCTATCCAAGAACAAAGGAAACCACCAGGCCTGTGACCAGCCACCAAGGAATCCTCCCTGCGGGCGCTCGCAGCCAAGGCCCTGGCCAGAGTACTGCCTGAACCGGCTCATAGACCACCTTGACAAGACCTTCTTCCAGAGAGTCAATGTGGCTTCCGGAAAGATCGCGGAACTATCGACATGGTGTTTGCTGCCAGCAGCTCCAAGAGAATTTTCAGGAACAAAACACTGCCTCTACACACCTTTGTTGATCGACCAAGCCACACATTCGATACTGTTAGCAGAGAGGTCTATGAGAATCATGGCGAAGTAACGGCTGCCCCAAGAAAATTCATCGCCTCGTCACTCAGTTTCATGATGGTTGTGCTGGCCAAGCACAAGACAAACGGAGAGCATCTGAACCCGTCCCAGTCACCAACAGAAGTGAAGCAGGGCTGTGTTCTTGCTCCCACCCTGTTCAGCCTCATGTTTTCGGCAATGCTGTCAGATGCGTTCAGAGAATTCGGATGTTGGTGTCAGCATCAGTACAAGTATGAATGGAGGATCACTCTTCATCTCAAGGAGGCTCAAGCACAAACAAGGGTCCTCACAGATATCATCAACGACTACCCGGTTGCTGAATGATTGTGCCCGTGCCTGCCCCCATATGCAATGCTGCTTCTGAAAGCCGACGTGCAAGACAATGTACAATTCTCTGATGCTTGCGACAACTTTGGGTGACAATCAGTACCAAGAAGACTGAGGTCATGCACCAACCACCCCAGGAAGCCTCAACTTGACCAAACATCTCATAAGGACATCAGACTCAAGCAGTGGACAAATTTCCTTATCTTGGCAGTACCCACTCCCGCGACAGTACCATTGATGATGAGTCAACACCAACTCTCGCCAAACAAGCGCGCCCTTTGGCAGACTCCGAAAGAATGTGTGGGGACAGCGAGAGGCAACTTAACAAAACCAAGTCACGGTCTAAAAGCGGTAGTGCCACCACCCTGCACTATGGCTCAGAGTCTTGACCAGTCAACCAACGCCTAGCTAAACAGCTGAACCACTTCCACAACCACCTGTTTGAGAAACTGTTTGGCTCCCAAGTGGCAGGACAAGATCCCAGACAACCGAGGAGCATCACTAGAGCAAACCTTCCCAGCATCCACACCAACCTGATGCAGACCCAGCTTCGCTGGCATGCCATGTAGGTCGCATGCCAGACCATCGGCTCCCCAAGAAACCTTCTAAACATTAACGCACACTTTGACTTTTCTTCTTGTTTGCTTTCCAACCCAACACAACAACTACATGATTGTGGACAACTCCCAAGACTTACCAAATAATTACCTCCCTTAGACACTTTGTCGTCTGCTATTCCATATCCGTTTCATCCATGCACTCGCACACATTTGAAATTTTATCTACTTTTTTTTGCACAAAATGTATCTTTACTTTATTGTCATTGTTAAAGAGAATACTTTCGATACAGAAGTCTTGATTTTCAAGGGTTTTCAATGGGGTGTTTGTCACAGGTTGTTATTTTGGTCATTTTCAACTGTTATTTTGGTCATTTTCAACAAGATTCAAGTCTTGAATCTAATAATAATTTCTTTTTACAAACATTTTTTTAATTAAAAAATTGCCACTACAGAATTAATAATAATAATCATAATGTATGGAATTTATATAGTGCTGAATCTTGTAAAGCAACAAATCAAAGCGCTCAGATGACATATTTTTTACAAAAATTTTTTTTTATATTGAGGATAATGGAATAAGCACTCATGTGCTTTTTTACATCCAGTCCCCTGTTTTTGTAGATTTTGTCATCTGTTCCCCACCGGCACACAATGGCCTAACACTTTCAAAAGCGGAACAGATTAACGTGTCGCAAGTGAATTCCGTTTAAAACAGAAGGGAAAATCTCCTATGCAAATAATAATGACAAACTGCCATTGCATAATTCTCTCCATCAAGACAAACGACACATCGGTCAGCAGAAAAGGACAGACAAAGTTTAAGAAGCCAAAACAAGGCTGTGGCATCGTAAGAATGACAAAACTGAAAAATAATTTAAGCAAACAAGAAAAGAAACTAAATAATTAAGTGACAACCAAAAACAAATCATACATTGAACAGAACAGGCAAGAATGAATCAATAGTAGCTTGGTGTATAACAAGATTAGACATCCAGCTAAGTAATGAAATATTCCCAACATCAACAACAACAATAATGAAGATAATGATAACAATGATGATACGGAAGATGATAATGATAATTTAATGATGATGATGATAATTGAAAACAAATCTTTTAGAAAGTTACAGAATAAAGAATTCAAGGCACAACTGCATATCACATAATAAAGCACACACAAAAACCCCAGGATTTCACTGACAGTTTGACAATACACCCCCCCCCCCCCCCCCCAACTGAAGGTGAGCAGACTTGTGGCACTAAGTTAGGAAAGCAGAGAAAAACCAAACTGCCCACTTCAAGAGAATAAACAATCTCTTCAAGAGAATAAACAATCACTTCAAGAGAATAAGACAATCACTTCAAGAGAATAAACAATCACTTCAAGAGAATAAACAATCTCTGTGGTCATCTGCAGGAGCACTAGTGCTGAAACAACACTGAAGTACAACTGGTGTTCAGAAAAAAGTACTGGTCACCTTTACAACTGGTGTTCAGAAAAAAGTACTGGTCACCTTTACAACTGGTGTTCAGAAAAAAATACTGGTCACCTAATACAACTGTGTTCAGAAAAATAACGGTCCCTTTAGAACTGTTGTTCAGAAAAAAGTACTGGTCACCTTTACAACTGGTGTTCAGAAAAAAGTACTGGTCACCTTTACAACTGGTGTTCAGAAAAAAGTACTGGTCACCTTTACAACTGGTGTTCAGAAAAAAGTACTGGTCACCTTTACAACTGGTGTTCAGAAAAAAGTACTGGTCACCTTTACAACTGGTGTTCAGAAAAGTTTGTGATCAGGGAAAAATCCACTTTACAGGGAAAGAGTGATACAATGACACCTACCTGTAACCAGTATTGCTCAGAGAAAAAAATAAAAAGAGTGGCACTGCTCTTGTGGCAACACATTCTTCACGGGGAGAGCAGCCCAAATTTCATGCAAAGAAATCCGCTGTCGCTTTAAGTGACATACAAACTACAATCTCCTTAGGCCAGCCCCCCCCAGGCTATCATTCTAACACAAACACAGACATGGCTCAACAACACATGTACCAAACATCGTCTAATATCACTAGAAGTGAACAGACGTAAAACTGAAGTCAACAACAACAACAACAACAACAACACATGTACCAAACATATAACGCCAGAAGCCAACACATATCTGCTAAAGTAAAATATCTTGCACAGCAAGTAACAAAAGAGGGTTTTTGTTGTTGTTTTTTTTGTTTTGGACAACCAGGGTTTCAGTGGATCAGCCAGGCAAGACAAGGGCGACAGAGTGTCATCCTTTAAAACCCATTCCCAACACTGCCAGTGTCTTACTAAGGCTGGAGAACAAACAAAGCCAATTGAGCATTCTGCAATCACTTGGCATAGAACTGCAGACTTTAATGTAAACACTCCTGAAAGCTTACTGTGGCATGAAAAACGTGTGTGAAAATCTACACTAGACATCATGCCATACTGTGTGCATATCACACAGAGATGAACAAAAATATAATAGAAAAATACATTATAAATAAAAATTGTAAAAGAGCAAGTGTGCAATGAGACACAGTAGAAAACACACATTGATGCAGTAGAAACATACTGTGGTGATTTTAACAGGAAGCAAGCACGAGAACGTACGGCGATTCACAAGGCAAGAGATTGCTAATCCCTTTCTCATGGTAACTTGGCATTTATTTGCAATTAATGCCCACATTTTATGAAAACAAGCTACGAGCAAATATAAATTTATGTTAAAAACTGCCATGTAGTGGTCCATAACACCCAGCTTTTCGGGTTAAAAATGGTATACATGAGAACGTCAACTGCAATGGGTGGTGTACGCAGCAAAGCTGATGGGACGGAGGAGCCAGAGAGTGACTCCCCCTCCCTGTTCTGCCCTGTAGTGTGTTTGCACTGGGCCTCAAAAACACCAAACAGCTGAAGCCAGGATACTAAATGAAAAATAAATGTGGAATAACTATTTACAAGATTTGAAATGGCTAATGGAAGTTGTAGAAATATTTACCAATAACTGCATCTGCCTCCACATGAATTTGAAAACTTAACCCTCATAACACATAGACCTGTAATACTGACTGCATCTCAGTCTATACCATTTCTTTCCATCACCCGATAAGAACGACAGAACTAAACTAGCTTCAACACTTTTAAAGTAAGGAAAAAAATCCCAAACCACAGACATCCGACTACACATTAAAAAGAACAAACAACACACACAGACATACTGACGTACACACTTCAAATTAAAAACCACAGACAATACTGACAACACACACACACAAAATAGACATAGTGATACACAACTATCAACCCCCCCAAAAAAAAACACCCACGACATTGACTACACACTTTCAATTAAAAAAACAACACATACATACTAGACAACACACTTCCTTTAGAATTAAAAAAATGAACAAATGGACTACACCATTTTGAAGAGTAAAAAACACAACATACTGACTATACACTTTAAAATACAGCCCCCCCCCCCCCCCCCCCCCCCCACGCGACCTTCTGCCTTCAAGTGGACACAGACATCCTCACTATAGCCTCAACATCAAAAAACCCACAGATGCGCTAATGACACACACTGAAGGTAACACCTAAGTACCACATCTTTCCTTCCAGTATTTACACATTCACAGTCTGCCTGCAACAACAGCTCAATGCACAACCAGTTAGATATAAATTGGATGAAAGCTAAGGGAAACAACAAAATACCCTGATGGTTCCCCTTGATCTCTCCTTACCCTCTCCTTCCACAGCCCAAATCTACATTGACCTTGACATTTCCTAACATGGTACACTATTTAAAAAAAAATCTCCACACACAACACCTAACATATTTCCTCCATTTAGTATCTGTGCATGTTCACTAACATCATTTTTTTTTCTGTGTACACCCACCCATTCACTCCACAGGTCTCTCCCTTACACACAAGACCAGTAACACCGTACCGATGTGGCCTCCACACTGATACATGTGCTGGCTGGAATCAACAAGGACAGCAGAGGTGACCCTGCATGAGCGACACAGCACTGTGGACAACAGTGGCCTTTTCCTTCACTTCAGCTGACTGCAGTCTGTGTCTGGTCTTCAGCACACAATGCTGCTTTTTCTGCCTTCATTCACCTCTACTGCACCATGAGGCACAAGGCAGGCAGGCAGGCAGGCAGGCAGGCAGGCAGGCCGGCAGGCAGCAGGCAGGCCAAGGCAGGCTGGCCCAGAGTTTCCCATGCCCCACTGTGGACAGGTCCAGTGTTCAACGGCACAGACATCCAGCACAGGTTGTCCACGGTTCTGGCCTGTCTTCCTTTCCTCAGCGCCCTGTGTGCAAGGACTGTGACAACTTGCAAACAGTGACACACCACTCTCTCTCTCTGCTGCCTGAACCTGCAACAAACCCTGGCGACATCCACCCATCGCTGCCTCTCTGCTCTGTCTAGGCGGCTTCTGAGCTTTCTCTCTGACCTCTTCTGAACTCGTTGTAGGCTGTGGGGGGCTGACACACACATGTGGAAGGGGTGGCCTTTTCTGATGGCTGCTGCCACAGTGAGGCAGTTGATGTCGCGAGGTGCTGCAAACTGTCCATCCAAAAGACGGTGTCGCTGTCCTTCTGCGCTCTGGGGGCTAGGACTTGGCGCTGTTCACACTCAGTCCAGTTCTGAATCTGATTCACTCAGCACGCTGTCCTGAAACACACAATACAGTCATTTCTCAATATGAGTGCAAGAGTCACACATGATGAGAACAATCATGTATACTGTATGCATTTAATCCAACAGTAACTTTAAATACCACGACAGATAAAAACTGCAGGCTTCTTCAAGTTAATGAATAAACGAATAAAAGAAAGGAATGCATGTGTATATAAAGCAGTCAAATCTGTGCACACTTTGCTGAGATGTTCATGAGCTCCATACTGGTGCTGTGAGTGATTCTCCTGGTCTCTGTCTTTTGTCCTCTCCCCCCCCCCCCCCCCCCCCCCCCCCCTCTTCCTGACAGTTAGTTTTAACTGTTAAACACCCTCAATGCTGCCTTCATAAGGCTTTATACTATAATCAGTTTTAACTGTTAAACACCCTCAATGCTGCCTTCATAAGGTTTTATACTACAATCAGTTTTAACTGTTAAACACCCTCAATGCTGCCTTCATAAGGCTTTATACTATAATCAGTTTTAACTGTCAAACACCCTCAATGCTGCCTTCCTAAGGCTTTATACTATAATCAGTTTTAACTGTTAAACCCCTCAATGCTGCCCTTCAAAGCTTTATACTATAATTCAGTTTTAACTGTAAAACACCCGCAAAGCTGAGCTTCAAAGGCTTTATACTATAATTCAGTTAACTGTCAAACACCCTCAATGCTGCCTTCATAAGGCTTTATACTATAATCAGTTTTAACTGTTAAACACCCTCAATGCTGCCTTCAAAAGGCTTTATACTATAATCAGTTTTAACTGTTAAACACCCTCAAAGCTGCCTTCAAAAGGCTTTATACTATAATCAGTTTTAACTGTCAAACACCCTCAATGCTGCCTTCATAAGGCTTTATACTATAATCAGTTTTAACTGTTAAACACCCTCAATGCTGCCTTCAAAAGGCTTTATACTATAATCAGTTTTAACTGTTAAACACCCTCAATGCTGCCTTCAAAAGGCTTTATACTATGATCAGTTTTCACTGTTAACCCTTTCCCATTTTTACCCGCCGTAGCCCGCCGCTGCCCGCTCACCCGCATATATTTATACCCGCCGCAGCCCGCCGGACGTCATTTCAGCCTAGTGGGAATTTTCCCTCACGCACTAAGCACTACCTATACACCAACGCACACTAAGATGAACTTCACTGAGGTCCAGCATAAACTAAGGAAGGAATGGACACCAAATTCAGTGCTACACAGCCTCCGTTCACAAGAAATTGGCCAGTGACTGGTCTTGTCTGTTCCCACGCTTACTTGTAGCAAAAATGGCAGCAAAGATTGAGCATACAGTTTGGGAGGAATATACTGATGTGGAAATTGAAGCTATTATTGGCACAAGTGAACAGTCTCGAAAGAGAATTAAATGTGAATCCGATGTTGAAGTAGATGTAGAAGAAAGAGATAAATAGGGAAGGTAGTGAGTCGGAAGTGATGCTGAGGAAACATTCCGTTGGCTTCATATGCAGACTACATGGCGAGCGCACAAGTGCCTTGCCCAGTGCAAGACTTCACGCTGCCAGGCCCAAACTCTCCCCACTGAATGCCAACGCTCTAGATTACTTTGTTTTGTTGTGCCCAACATATTTTTTCAAATTGTAGCAGATGAAACTAACAACTATGCCAGGCAAAAGAAATCGCTGGTGAACAGGCTTTAGTCATAGATCCATGACGGACAGAAACAACACCAGAAGAAATTTGGGCTTACCTGTCAGTTTTTTGATCATGATGGGGATCAAGCGTTTGCCAGGCTTCATCTCTACTGTCTACGATATACATTTCTGAGTCACGGATCCAGTAATATTATGACAAAAAAAAAAAAAAAAAAAAAAAGAAAACCAGATTTCTCAAAATTAATCAGTATTTTCACCTGAGAAACACGCCAACACGACCTGGACAGGACATCTCTGGCTGTGACACCTGCATTGTGACAGCCATGTAGCTTAAAGCTATTGGAGAAGGACACAGCTAGTGTCTGTATTAGCTAGGCGTCAGCATATATTTGTTAAATAATTAATATCCGCGCATTAGTCAACGTCGTTTTCAATATGTTTGAATACTTTCCACAGAGAGTGTAGAACTTGGGACAGTATTTTGTGACGAGTGAATGTTCGACTGGATTACCCGCCGGGGGGGGGGGGGGGGAGTGTGTGGCATGACGGCTGGATGCGATGTGGACACATTCGGCAGACCACACATATTATTTTTTTTTAATCACATACCTATATTGCAGCATGTTTAAGGGTATTGTAGACAAACAGCATGATGTCACTGCATATTTACCTGATGTTGGTGACAAAGAGGGACAGCAGCACGACACATGAAGTAGGACAACACATCGTTGGGAGCAGAACACAGTATACATCATATGAATACTTAGGCCAAATATGACTGCTCTGCGAACAATAGTAACTGTACAGGACTATGTGTACTTGAGGTACCTTATTCTCTGAAAAAAACAGCGTAAATTTCCGAATACTACAGAGAGTTTCTCTGTAAGAAATGCGAATGGTAAAGGGTTAAACACCCTCAATGCTGCCTTCAAAAGGCTTTATACTATGATCAGTTTTCACTGTTAAACACCCTCAATGCTGCCTTCATAAGGCTTTATACTATAATCAGTTGTAACTGTTAAACACCCTCAATGCTGCCTTCATAAGGCTTTATACTATGATCAGTTTTAACTGTTAAACACCCTCAATGCTGCCTTCAAAAGGCTTTATCCTATAATCAGTTTTAACTGTTAAACACCCTCAATGCTGCCTTCAAAAGGCTTTATCCTATAATCAGTTTTAACTGTTAAACACCCTCAATGCTGCCTTCAAAAGGCTTTATCCTATAATCAGTTTTAACTGTTAAACACCCTCAAGGCTGCCTTAAAAAGGGCTTTATCTATTCATTTTAACTGTTAAAACCCCTCAAGCGCCTTAAAAGGCTTTACCTAAAAATCAGTTTTAACTGTTAAACCCCTCAATGCCCCCTTCAAAAGGTTTTATCTATAAACATTTTAATGTTAAACACCCCCAATGCTGCCTTCAAAGGCTTTTACTAATCAGTTTTAACTGTTTAAACACCCTAAATGCTGCCTTCATAAGGCTTTATACATAATCTTTTTTTAAAATTTTAAACACCCTCAATGCTGCATTCTAAGGCTTTTATACTATCATCAGTTTTAACTGTTAAACACCCTAAAAGCTGCATTCAAAAGGGCTTTATACTATAACATTTTTTAACGAAAAACCCCCTAAATGCTCCCTTCATAAGGCTTTACTATATCTTTTAAAACTTTAAACACCCAAAAAGCCCCTTCATAAGGCTTTATATATATCGGGTTTAATGTTAAACCCCTCAATGCTGCTTCAAAGGCTTTATCTATCATCAGTTTAACTTTTAAACACCCTCAAGCTCCCTCAAGGTTTTTACCATCATCAGGTTTAACTTTTAAAAACCCCCAAAGGGGCTGCCTTCAAAAGGCTTTACAATCATCTTTTTAAAACTTTTAAACCCCCCTCAATGCTGCCTTTGGCTTTATACTATAAATCGGGTTTAACTGTTAAAACCCCCTAAATGCTGCCTTAAAAGGCTTTATACTATCATCGGGTTAAAAAGGATGATTTGGCCTTTGCCCGGATGGCAGCAGAGTGTTCTCTTGTTTTGAGTTTGTTTTTTTTTTATTCTCCGTTCACAAAAAAAATTTTATATCTCTGTTTGGATTTCACCATGCATTGACTGGCCAGATTGGGTTTTTCCCTTAAAATTATTTACATTTTGAATCACTTTAAATTTTTAATTTTCATTTTTTGATAAATTTTTGGAAGTTTAACTGCTGTATGATTTGGTTCACTGACAAGCGGTCCTTTTGCCCATTTTACTGTAACCCTGCTGCCTGGGAAAAATTTCACGTGAAACCGAACTCAGATCTCCCCCACCCCAACTCCGTGCTCCCCTTCCCCCGATTGACACTTTTGCCCAAACATGAGAGCTTTTCTCCACAGGGTTTTTTTAACCAAAAGAACTTAACAACACATTTCAACCCAAGGAATCAAATGCCGCAAAAACTAGACCAGGTACCCGGCCGGGGACATCCCCTGCGGCCCCCCCATCCTCTCCCTCCTCATTTCTACGTCATCACCCTACGACCGAACCAAGGACAAAACGCTTCGCTTCCTTGATCCCCCTTCTTCTTTTCCGTTTTTATGACTTTTTATAAAACGGTTTCTGATAAGTTATCATGGTGTGTAGAAACGTAAACCCCCCAAAATTCCCCATTCTTTTACCGCTTTTACACCTGAAATCCAAACCAAACATTTTTTCGCTCTTCCACTCTCCACATCTTTGCTATCGCCTTCTCCTCTTCCACGACTTTTTCCTAAATTACCACAATTACATCAAACCCTCTGCCTCCCTTCTAACATCCTTTTACGTGCTTGTTCAACAGCAATCTGTTGCCCAAAGGGAAAACTGTCTCATTTTGATTTCACTCTAAAGAACTTGATCAAAAATTTTTACAAAACCCTTAAAACCACACGGGCATGAATGAAAATAAAACAAATGACACCCCGGTTATTAAACTCTTTTTCTTCCCCCACCCTCCTGGGATGGCATTGCCCTCGTAATTTAAAAAAAACCCCTCAACCCGCTCTTTCTTCTGTCACTCCCCTTTCCTTTCTCACCCAATCTTTTGAAGTCTGTGAACTCAAATTTTAAAACCCTGGGCCCCCTATTACCTTTTGCTGTCTTTTTCCTCCACCTCCAAGCCCTAAAAAATAATCGACATTCCATTTTTTTATCAAAAGTTTTTAGTCACTCGGGTCCTACGCCTCTCTCCCAGAAAGTCATCATTGCGGTGACTTTAATTTCAATTTTGTTCCAGTCTTCTTTTGATGCAAAAAGTCTGTCTCTTTCTTTTTCAAACCCTCTCTTTTCACTGGTAGACGAAGCAACACAAGACAGGGCAACTTAGCGGCTAATTACTGGTGTTCCCCAAAATTTCACATCTGTATCTACACTGATGATCCAAACTCTTTTCTGTTCTTCCCAGCCGCATCTCCACCATGCCTTCGTCCTCTTTCCCCGATGCTTGTCCAAAATCACCCCTTTCATTTTTCAACCCCTCCACCTCCTTCAGATCTCCTTCAAGTTTTTTTTGTCAATGGCATCTGTCGCCAAATGGAAAAGCCCACTACATTTTTTGATTTTATCTCGAAAAAAACTTTACTAACCCCCCCCCACCCAAACTTGGCTTAAACCACATGGCCATGAACCAAAAATAAAACAGCTGACTCCTCCTGGATATAAAACCATTTCTTTCCCCCGACTCTCTCGAGGAGGTGGGATTGCCATCATTCTCAAAGACACATTGGAACCGTCTCTTTCTTTCAGTCACAACCTTCAATTCTCACATGAATCTTTTGAAGTTTGCGAAATCAATCTCAACCTACCTGGCCACTCTATTACTATCTGCTGCCTTTACCGTCCACCTCCCAGCCGTAAAAACAACCTTACATCTTCTCTTTTTCACCAAGAATTCCAGTCACTCCTCGATCACTACAGCCTCTCTCCCACTAAACTTATAATTCTTGGTGACTTCAACTTCCATTTCGACAACCAGTCTTCTCCAGATGTCAAACGTCTTTCTCTTTCTCTGTCCAACCATTCTCTCTCTCAACTGGTAAACGAAGCAACGCACAGATCTGGTCATATTATAGACTGGCTGATTACTAATGCTTCATTTAATCTTGTCACATCTGTTTCTGTCACCGACGAACTGCATTCTGATCATTCCGCCATTCTTTTCCATCTTAACATCACAAAACCTGTCAGAAAGAAGAAATATGTTACTCGTCGCAATCTTAAGGCCTTAGACATTCATACCTTCTCTTCACAAGCTTCCGAACGTTTTTCACAAACCTCGGACCACACTGACCTCTCTGATTACTATAACACTATTCTCCACCAACTGCTTGATGAGCATGCACCTCCTACTGACCATCTCCTCCCTGACAGACCCTGTGCGCCATGGTATACCCAAGACATCTTGATAGCGAAGCGCAAACGCCGGCAACTAGAACGGCAGTGGCGGAAGTCAAAAACCGAAATCAACAATCAGCTTTTCCGAAAACAAATAAACAAAGTCATACTCTTAATCCATTCAGCAAAGACAGTCTACTACTCTTCCCAAGTTCTCTGTGCTACATCCATAAAATCTCTTTTTTCCCTCACCTCAAATCTCCTTGGATCTGCAAAAACAACTCCTCTGCCTAACACCCACAGCCTGTCTGAACTTCCATTCATATTTTCTGCCTTCTTTTCAGACAAAGTTCGAAACATACGCTCCAGACTGGATCAGACTCAATTCCAGCCTGCGCTTCCTGATCCCCAGTTCACTGGCACTCCTCTCTTTTTCTTTCATCCCACAAGTGAAAAAGAAATCATGACAATTCTGAAGGAAATGACTATAAAATCATGCGACCTTGATCCCATACCTGCTCCTGTTTTCTCACAATGCCTTCCACAACTTGTACCTATTATCACTAAAATAGTAAACTCATCTCTTGTGTCAGGAAATTTTCCATCAGCTCTTAAAACAGCAATAGTCACACCTCTACTGAAAAAGCACGACCTCGATCCCAACATTCTGAAAAATTATAGGCCTGTCTCAAACTTACCCTTTGTCTCTAAAGTACTAGAAAAAGTCGTTTTCAAAAAGCTCAACAGTCACCTTCATTCCAATGATCTCCTTCCCACTTTTCAATCTGCCTATCGCCCCAACCACAGCACCGAAACCACCATAGTCCACACTTTAGATACACTTCTACTTGCTTCTGATGCAGGAAAAATCTCCCTCCTCACTCTTCTTGACTTATCTGCAGCCTTTGATACCATAGATCACTCAATTCTTCTTTCTCGCCTCCAAAATACGTTTGGTATTAACGGCACAGCCCTCACCTGGTTTACTTCATACCTCACAGACAGGTTCCAGAAAGTTATTGTAAACAAAATTCAATCAAAACCTGTCATAATGGAATGTGGAGTCCCGCAGGGATCCGTCCTGGGCCCTGTTCTCTTTACTCTCTACACTGCTCCACTCTCACATATAATAAACAACCACCCTATTGATCATCATTTCTATGCCGATGATACTCAGCTTCAGTGCAGTGATACTGTTGAAAAACTTGCCTTCCCTCCTGACAAATATGTCCTACTGCCTTCAAGACATTCAAAACTGGATGACTCAGAGCAAGTTACAACTTAATGCCGATAAAACCGAAGCCATGCTCATAGGGACCCAACATAAACTTTCCTCTATCGCAAAAACTTCAATAGAATTCGGCAATACGTCAGTTCCTTTGTCCAACTCTGTGAAGTATTTAGGAGTAGTTCTTGACAACACACTCTCTATGAAAAAATTCATCACCCAGACCTGCCAGTCTTGCTACTATCAATTACGGCGCATAAGCGCGATTCGCAAGTATCTGTCCACTGATGCAACTTCCAAGCTTGTCACATCTCTCATTCTTTCATGTTTAGACTACTGTAATTCTCTTTTGGCTGGCCTACCAGCATCATCTATCCACTCTCTTCAACGCATACAAAACTCTGCAGCTCGACTGGTCCTAAGAAAGAAAAAAATCTGAACACATCACTCCTCTTCTGCGATCTCTTCACTGGCTGCCTGTCTCACAAAGACTGGAGTATAAAATCAATACCCTCTGTTTCAAATGTCTCCACAAATCTGCACCCCCTTATCTCTGTAACTGTCTTCATCTGTCACTCATCCCGTTCCCTTCGTTCAGCCGCAGATACTTTGTGCTTTCGAACACCCAGATTCAAACAAACCACTGTTGGCCGTCGCTCCTTCTCTGTTTCTGGTCCATCCACCTGGAATGACCTCCCTCTTTCACTTCGTCAAAAGCCTTCACTTGATTCCTTCAAATCCAGCCTCAAAACACACTTATTTCCTGCCTGAGACTTCCCCCCCACATATCTATCCCTAATTTTCAACAGCATCTTTCACCTTCTAAGTGTTGTTCCGTGTGTGTGTGTGTGTGTGTGTGTGTATGTATGTGTGTGCGTGTGTGTGTGTGCATGCGTGCGCGCGCATGGTTTTGAAATCTGTTGTTCATTATGTTTAAGGAGAGTTGAATGCCTGTAAATGATTGAGTGCAAGCGCTTCGATTTGGTTTTTTTTTTTTTTACAAGATTCAGCGCTATATAAATTCCATATATTATTATTATTATGATGAACTACTTTCTGATCATTCCGCTGTTCTTTTCTCTCTAAATATTGCAAAGCCTATCAAAAAGAAAAAGTATGTCACCCGTCGCAACCTTAAGGTCATAGATATTCAAACTTTCTGTTCACAAGCTGCTGAACGCCTATCACAAACCTTTGATAACAATAACCCCTCTAAACACTACAGTGATGTTCTCAGCCAACTGCTTGATGAGCATGTACCTCCCCCACTGACCGTCTCCTGCCTGATAGGCCATGTGCGCCATGGTACACCCATGACATCCTGGTCGCGAAACGCAAACGCAGGCAACTAGAGCGGCAGTGGCGAAAAGCAAAAACGGAAATTAATAAGCAGCTCTTTCGAAAACAAGTAAACAAAGTCAAATCTTTAATTCTTTCAGAAAAAACAAAGTATTACTCTTCTCAAGTTCTTGATGCCACGTCTATGAAATCTCTCTTTCCCCTCACATCTACTCTTCTTGGATCTGTGAAGGCAAACCCTCTGCCTTCCATCCACAACCACTCTGAACTTCCTTCTATATTTTCTGCATTCTTTTCAGAAAAAGTCCATAACATTCGCTCCAAACTGGATCAGACTCCTTTCCAGCCTGCACTTCCTGATCCCCAATTCTCTGGCACTCCTCTCCTTTTCTTTCATCTGACAATCGAGAAAGAAATCATGACAATTCTGAAAGAAATGACTATAAAATCATGTGATCTTGATCCCATACCTGCTTCTCTTTTCACACAGTGCCTACCACAACTCATACCCGCTATCACGAAAATAGTAAACTCATCTCTTGCTTCAGGAAATGTTCCATCAACTCACAAAACTGCTATAGTCACACCTCTACTCAAAATGCATGACCTTGACCCTAACATTATGAAGAATTATAGACCTGTTTCCAATCTACCTTTTATTTCTAAAGTCCTTGAAAAAGAAGTTCTCAAACAACTCAACAAACACCTTCTCAATGACTGCTGTATATATATCCCAGAGGGTGTGGCAGAGTGGCAGCAGGAGTTGGGAATGAGCGCCTGGGAACAGTAGGTCTGGAAAGGCACTCACCCCCCCCCAAAAAAGGACAACAGAAACACCCCCCCCCCCCTGAAAAAGATGATGCAGTCAACCACTCACAAATCCTCCCTGGTCCATCAGCCACTTGGCAAACTTGTCCGAGAAGTAGTGCAGGGTCATCTCCTTGGCCTCGCTGGCCATCTTGGAGCCCACGCCAACGGCCGACACGACGCCCTTGGTGGTGTAGAACAGGAAGGCCAGCTGGTTCCAACTGACATCGTTGCCCAGCGACTGCTGCACTGTTGCCTTGAAACGTTCGTACGTCTGGGCCTTGGTCTGTTGTATCACTTCTTCTGCCTGGCTGTCCATCTGGTTGGAGACATGAGACGACAGCAACAGGTCATAATAGGAATCCTTCCTCTTGTGTCCACTGCAGTACAGACACAACTAGACCATCATGAATATTGACATTAGTCATTCCTCTTATGCTCATTTGGTTACCGGCACAACAAGACAATAGCAAATACTAATATGAACAATTCCTCTTCCAGACCTGCGCATCCCCTCACTACAGAGTTCAGCATTTTCATGGCAATTTTCAGCATTTTTCACATCAGAGTTTTAGTATTTTCATGGCAATTTTCAGCATTTTTCACATCAGAGTTTTAGTATTTTCATGGCAATTTTCAGCATTTTTCATCTCAGAGTTTTAGCATTTTCATGGCAATTTTCAGCATTTTTCACCTCAAGATTTCAGATTTTTTGGCAATTTCAGCATTTTTCAACAAAGAGTTTTAGTATTTCTGGCAAAATTTTCAGCATTTTCACCATCAGGAGTTTAAGTTTATTTCATGGCAAAATTTATCAGCATTTTCACATCAAGTTTAGAATTTTCGCAACTTGTTTACGACACACTTTTTGATAGGAAAGAATTAACAACTTTTTTTCTTCTACTTAAAAAACAAAAATTAGTGTTGTTTTCATCATTTTTTGCAGTTTGCTTTTTTTCTTTCAATTTTTTCCACGTAAAAAAGTTTTTAAGCTTTGTTTATCTCAACTAGCAAATCTGGATAGGTCTGATATGTGGGGTATAGTTCAAAATTTGTATGTCTGGTAATGCTTCAAAAAAAGGAAATAGTCAAAAAGCATGTGGAGTGTGTGTTTTGGTGATGGTGTGTGTGTGGTGTGTGTGTTGGTGTAGTGTGGAGAGTAGGAGAGAGAGGATGAGACGAGACAGGGAAAGACAGGGCACAACAGAGAGACGACATGGACAGACAGAGGCAGACAGGCACACAGAGGACAGACATAGACAGGCAGCTGGCAGACAGCAACAAGAGAGACAGACTAGACAGGACAGACAGAACAGACAGAGAACAGGATATGAAGAGGGAGTGGTGGAGAGGAACTAGAGAGAGAAAGTAGATGGAGAGGGAGGGTGTGGGTGGAAGAAGAAACTAGAAAAAGAACGAGATGGAGAGGAGGGTGTGGGTGGAAGAGGAACTAGAGAGAGAAAGAGATGGAGAGGGGAGGTTTGTGGTGGAAGAGGAACTAGAGAGAGAAAGAGAATGGAGAGGGGGTGTGGGTGGAGAGGAACTAGAGAGAGAAAGAGATGGGAGGGGGGGTTTGTGGTGGGAAGAGAACTAGAGAGAGAAAGAGATGAGAGGGAGGTGTGGGTGGGAAGGAACTTGAGCGAGACAGAGAGGGAGTGGAGGGTTGTGGGTGGGAAAGAACTAGAGGATACAGAGATGGAGAGGGAGGGTTCGGTGGAAGGAACTAGAGAGAGAAAAGATGGAGAGGGAGGTGTGGGTGGAAGAGGAACTAGAGAGAGAAAGGATGGAGAGGGAGGGTGTGGGTGGGAAGAGGAACTAGAGAGAAATGATGGAGAGGGAGGGTGTGGGTTGGAAAGACTAGAAGAAAGAGAATGTAGAGGGGGGTGTGGGTGGAAGAGGAACTAGAGAGAGAGAGATGAGAGGGAGGGTTGGTTGGAAGAGAACTATAGAAGAGAAAGAGATGAGAGGGAGGGTGTGGGTGGGAGAGGAATAGGAGAGAGAAGAGATGGAGAGGAGGTGTGGGTGGAAGAGGACAGAGAGAGAAAAGAGGAGAAGGGAGGGTTGGGTGGGAAGGAACTAGAGAGAGAAAGAGATGGAGAGGGAGGGTGTGGGTGGAAGAGGAACTAGAGAGAGAAAGAGATGGAGAGGAGGGGTGGTGGTGGGAGGGAAAGTGAGAGAAGGATGGAGGAGGGGGGGAGGAAAGAGAACAGAGAGAAAAAATGAGGAGGAGAGAGAGGAGGAGGAGAGGAGAGGAGAAAGAGACGGAGGAGAGACAGAGAGAGACAGAGACAGAGAGAGAGAGAGGGGAAAGAGAGAGAGAGGAGAGAAGAGAGAAAAGAGAGAAGAGAGAGACAGACAGGCACAAAAGAGACAGAGACAGAGTGAGGTGTGTGTGTGTGTGGGAATGTGTGCATGCATGCATGCATGTGGTGTGGTACACACACAATTCAGAGTTAATATTTAGCATTAATATGATTAATAATGATGATAATATAATGATAATAAATATAATGATATAAAAATTTATATAAATAATAATAAAAAAAAGGCATTTGTACAGTGCTGAGTCTTGTAAAGTGAACAAATCAAAACGGTTGCATTCATAACATTCACATGCGTGTATTGGTTCACAAAAGATTAACAGATGTTGGATTTACACACACACACACACACACACTTAGGCAGGGTGATGGAGATGTTGATGTCTATTGAAAGTAGGAACAGGTTAGAGGTGTAACTATAGGGGAAGGTCATAGGTCAGAAACAAGTGTGTCTCAAGTCTGGGTTTGAAAGTATGAAATGTAGGCTTTTGGTGAAGAGGGAGAGGAAGGTAATTCCAGATGGATGGACTACAAACAGAGAAAGAGCGACGGCCAGGAGTGGATTGTTTGAATCAGGGTGTTCGAAACCATAAAGTAGCAGCAGCACAACGGAGGGAGAAGATGAAGTATACAGGTGAAGACAGTTACAGAGATAAGAGGCTGCAGCTTTGCAGAGACATTTAATAATAATAATAATAATCATGTATGTTATTTATATAGTGCTGAATCTTGTAGCATTTGCAACAGAAGAAACAAGTCTTATATCCAACTCAGTGTGAGACAGGTAGCCAGTGAAGCAATCACAAAAGAGGAGTGATGTGTTCCAATTTCGTCTTTCTTAGGACTAGTCAAGCTGCAGAGTTTTGTATATGTTGAAGGGAGTGGATGGATAATGATGGTAAACCTGCCAAAAGTGAATTAGAGTAGTCCCAGAAATGAAAGAAATGAGAGACTTGACAAGTTTGGATATTGCATCAGTAGACAGGTACTTTTGAACTCCATAATACGCCGTAAAATTTATAGTAGCATGACTGGCAGGTCTGGGTGATGAATTTTGGCATAGAGCGTGTGTGTCAATAAGAACCCTAGATTCTTCAGAGCGGTGGATAGAGGAACTGTCGTATTGCCAAATTCTAATGAAGTTGCTGTGATGGAAGAGAGTTTGTGTTTGGTTCCTGCAAGCATGGCTTTGTTTTTATCTGCATTTAGCTGTAACTTGTTCTGTATCATCCAGTTGGGATATCTTGAAGACAGTAAGACATTTGTCAAGAGAGAAGGCAGATTTTCAGGGGTGTCGCTGCTTCGAATCTGAGAGTCATCAGCATAAAAATGATGGTTGATCTGATGACGGTTTATTATATATGGCAGTGGAGCAGTGTCCTTACCACAGATGTGTGTTGTGAATTAGAGAGTAATTTAATGAGACAGCCTTACCGTGTGTGTTGTGAATTAGAGAGTAATTTAATGAGACAGCCTTACCACAGATGTGTGTTGTGAATTAGAGAGTAATTTAATGGGGCAGCCTTAACCACAGATGTGTGTTATAAATGGAATGGTAATGCAATTCACCAGCCTTACCAACAGATGTGTGTTATGAAATGATGGTAAGCAAAGTCACAGCTTACCACAGATGGTTTATGAAAGGATGTTAATGCAATGTCACAGCCTTACCACAGATGTGTGTTATGAAATGGATGGTAATGCAATGTCACAGCCTTACCACTGAAGCGTTGCGATCTCCAGCATCTCTCAGACAGGCCAGAATTTGCTTCTCCAGGTCACTCAGCACCCCATCCCCTGCACACACCACACCACATTACACCCTACATTATAACCAAAACCACATACAGCACATTACACCCACCACATAACCACCACATACAGCACATTTCACCACACACAAACACACCACTTTAAAAACTCACATCAATGCATAAATCATTCCACTGAACGATGCTTAGCACTGTCTAAAGCAGCAAAACAAGGTCAGCTCTAATCAGTCAAAAGAGACAAGGTCAGCTCTAATCAGTCAAAAGAGACAAGGTCAGCACACTGATCTCATCAGTCAAAAGAGACAAGGTCAGCTCTAATCAGTCAAAAGAGACAAGGTCAGCTCTAATCAGTCAAAAGAGACAAGGTCAGCACACTGATTTAATCAGTCAAAAGAGACAAGGTCAGCACACTGATCTCATCAGTCAAAAGAGACAAGGTCAGCTCTAATCAGTCAAAAGAGACAAGGTCAGCTCTAATCAGTCAAAAGAGACAAGGTCAGCTCTAATCAGTCAAAAGAGACAAGGTCAGCACACTGATCTCATCAGTCAACAGAGACAAGGTCAGCTCTAATCAGTCAAAAGAGACAAGGTCAGCACACTGATCTCATCAGTCAACAGAGACAAGGTCAGCTCTAATCAGTCAAAAGAGACAAGGTCAGCACACTGATCTCATCAGTCAAAAGAGACAAGGTCAGCTCTAATCAGTCAAAAGAGACAAGGTCAGCACACTGATCTCATCAGTCAAAAGAGACAAGGTCAGCACACTGATCTCATCAGTCAACAGGGACAAGGTCAGCACACTGATTCATCAGTCAAAAGAGACAAGGTCAGCACTACTGATCTCACAGTCAAAGAGGACAAGGTCAGCACACTGATCTCATCAGTCAAACAGGGACAAGGTCAGCACACTGATCTCATCAGTCAACAGAGACAAGGTCAGCACACTGATCTCATCAGTCACAGAGACAAGGTCAGCACACTGATCTCATCAGTCAACAGGGACAAGGTCAGCACACTGATCTCATCAGTCCAACAGGGACAAGGTCAGCACACTGATCTCATCAGTCAACAGAACAGGTCAGCACACTGATCTCATCAGTCAACGAGAGACAAGGTCAGCACACTGATCTCATCAGTCAACAGGGACAAGGTCGCACACCCCTGATCCATCAGTCAACAGACCCAGCTCACAGATCCAATGCCCACAGGACACTAAACACCCCCCCCCCCCCCACCACGCCCCCCCCACCCCCCGCCCCCCCCCCCCCCCCCGCCCCCCCCCCCCCCCCCACCCCATCCCCCCGACCTCCCCCCCCCCCCCCCCCCCCCCCCCCCCCCCCCTCCACCTTGTCCTCTTTATAACGGTGTTGACCCACAAGTTTACCTAATTTTCGAATAAATGGAGAAACTCTAGAATACAAACAAGCAGTGAAATTCTTAGGTGTATACCTCACTTCTAAGTTAACATGGAATCAAATTGAATATATGGCAACTAAAGCTAAGAAAGTTCTTAACTTCTTAAAAGTAACCAGTAAACAGCCATGGGGGCAAGATATTACTGTATTAAAGCACCTGTCCTTGTCCCTTGTGCGATCAAGACTGTCTTATGGACAAGAAGTATTTTTCAGTGCTCCAAATTATTTGCTTCAGAAAATCCAGAGTCTTGATTGTAAAGCATTTTGACTTGCTTTAGGTGTACCAGCTCACGCCTCGTCTCTAGGTACATATAAGGAAGTATGAGTTCTACCTTTAAATGAATATCGACAACTTGCTGTGGCAAAATATGTTCTAAGAAGTACTACAAATGACAGCAACGTTGAAAATGAGGTCCAGAAAAGTCCGACATTCACTTTTCAAAAAGAGTATCCGATGTGTTGTGATATCCGGTGTGTTGTGTTGTGATGTCCTGTGTGTTGTGATGTCCTGTGTGTTGTGATACCCGGTGTGCTGTGATGTCCAGTGTGCTGTGTTGTGTTGTGATGTCCGGTGTGTTGCGATGTCCGGTGTGTTGTGTTGTCTGGTGTGTTGCGATGTCCGGTGTGTTGTGATATCCGGCGTGTTGTGATATCCGGCGTGTTGTGATATCCGGTGTGTTTGTGTTGTGATATCCAGTGTGTGTGTCAGTGTGTTGTGATGTCCGGTGTGTTGGTGATGTCCAGTGTGTTGTGTTGTGCTGTCATGTCCGGTGTGTTGTGATGCCCGGTGTGTTGTGATGCCCGGTGTGTTGTGTTTGTGATGTCCGAGTGTGTTGTGATGTCCGGTGTGTTGATCGGTCTTGTGATGTCCGTGTGTTGATGTCGTGCATTGTCTTGTGATGTCCGGTGCATGTCTTGTGATGTCCGGTGCGTTGTGATATCCGGTGTGTTGTGTTGTGATATCCAGTGTGTTGTGATATCCGGTGTGTTGTGATATCCGGTGTGTTGTGATATCCGGTGTGTTGTGATGTCCGGTGTGTTGTGTTGTGATATCCAGTGTGTTGTGATGTCCGGTGTGTTGTGATGTCCGGTGTGTTGTGATGTCCGGTGTGTTGTGGTGTCCGGTGTGTTGTGATGTCCAGTGTGTTGTGATGTGATGCCTGGTGTGTTGCGATGTCCGGTGTGTTGTGTGTGATGTCCGGTGTGTTGTGTGATGTGATGGTCCGGTGTGTTGTGTTGTGATGTCCGGTGTGTTGTGATGTCCGGTGTGTTGTGTTGTGATGCCTGGTGTGTTGCGATGTCCGGTGTGTTGTGTTGTGATGTCCGTGTGTTGTGGTGTCCGGTGTGTTGTGTTGTGGTGTCCGGTGTGCTGTGTTGTGATGTTGGTTGCGTTGTGGTGTCTGTTATGTTGTGGATGCTGTGATGTCTGTTAAGCTGTGATTATTTGTTGTGTTGTGATGTTTGTTGTGGATGCTGTGATGTCTGTTTAAGTTGTGATGTTTATTGTGTTGTGATGTTTTGTTGTGTTGTGGATGCTGTGATGTCTGTTAAGTTGTGATGTTTATTGTGATGTGTTGTGATGTGATGTGTTGTGGTGATGTGGTGTGGTGATGTGCTGTGGTGTTGTGCTGTGTTGTGATGTGGTGTTGTGATGGTGTGTTTGTTGTGATGTGATGTGGTGTTGTGATGCGATGTTGTGGTGATGTGGTGTGTTGTGTTGTGATTGTATGTGTTGTTGTGATGTGGTGTTGTGATGTGGTTGTGGTGTTGTGTTGTGATGGTGTGTGATGTGGTGTTGTTGTGATGTGGTGTTTGTGATGTGGTGTGTGGTGTTGGTGGGTGTGGTGGGTGGGGTGGTGTGGGGTGGTGTGGTGATGTGGTGTGGGGTGGTGTGGTGTGGGGATGTGGTGTGGGTGGTGGTGGGTGTGGGGTGGTGGTGTGGTGTAGTGATGTGGTGTGGGGGTGTGTGTGTAGTGATGTGGTGGTGTGGTGTGGGGTGGTGTGGTGATGTGGTGTGGTGTGGTGGTGTGGTGATGTGGTGGTGTGGTGTGGGTGGTGTGGTGGTGTGGTTGTGGTGTGGTGGTGTGGTGTAGTTGATGTGGTGGGTGGTGTGGTGTGTGGTGGTGGTGATGTGGTGGTGTGGGGTGGTGTGGTGTGGTGGGTGGTGTGGTGTGGTGTGGTTGTGGTGGTGTGGTGGGTGGTGTGGTGGGTTGTGTGTGGTGGTGTGGTGTGGTGTGGTGTGGTGTGGTGTGGTGTGGTGGTGTGGTGTGGTGTGGTGTGATGTGGTGGTGTGGTGTGGTGTGGTGTGGTGTGGTGTGGTGTGGGGTGGTGTGGTGGTGTGGTGGTCTCACCTTCAGGCCCCGCCCTTGCTGCAGCAGCCCCCTCCCTGGCGTGGCCCTCGCCCTCAGACAGCCCGCTCTCTGCGGCGAAGGAGTCGGCGATGTGGATCAGCTTCTGGGCAATCTTGCCGTACATCTCCTCCTTCTCCTGCGCCGTTCGCTCGTGAATGGGCACGTCCTCTGTGCCCCCCGGGGGGGGGCCCCCCCTGCCGTCCTGCGTGTCCACGTCCCCTGGACAAGACGAGGAGGGCATCATGCATCACTCAACACAGTGCACTACTGACGGCAATTGTCACAGGTCATATTCCACTGTGTCCACTAAAACATCCACATGCAGGAACACACTATCAAGGTAAATTTGAAAGAGGAAATATTAATCAGTCAAAACTGTACCACAAGATTAATTTCCTGTCCAGCAACAGGGATGAAATTAAATACTCCTGTTCATTTACATAGAAAAATATGAATGAAAGAAGAAAAAAAGACATTTTTGGTGCCTGTCTCTCTTTTCCATTAATTTTTTTTTTAATTTTGCAGAGCACAGACAGAAGTATGCCATTCACTGAATAGATAAACAAAAAATCCACACACAAAACAAAAATATTCAGTCTTGATTATATATAAAAAAAAGTCTGTACACTTACCAACAATAAAGTGAATGCTACATTTAATGTCTGTACACTATATCAATACAGTGAGCGCTACATTTAATGTCTGTACACTATATCAATACAGTGAATGCTACATTTAATGTCTGTACACTATATCAATACAGTGAGCGCTACATTTAATGTCTGTACACTATATCAATAAAGTGAGCGCTACATTTAATGTCTGTACACTATATCAATACAGTGAACGCTTACATTTAATGTCTGTACACTATATCAATACAGTGAATGCTACATTTAATGTCTGTACACTATATCAATACAGTGAACGCTACATTTAATGTCTGTACACTTACTATCAATACAGTGAACGCTACATTTAATGTCTGTACACTATATCAATACATTTAATACAATATATATACAGTGAATGCTACATTTAATGTCTGTACACTATATCAATACAGTGAACGCTACATTTAATGTCTGTACACTTACTATCAATACAGTGAACGCTACATTTAATGTCTGTACACTATATCAATATAGTGAACGCTACATTTAACCTCTTAACTGCCCAGTGCAAGTGCACCCTATATGCCGGGGAATAAAATTCTTATGTACCACTGCTATGTTCATATCCCTCTTACTCAGAAACTACCTCATGATATATTCCTGATAGTCTGCCTAATGACAGTATATATATCGTAGATTACTTCAAGGCAAGCTCAAGTTAGTTAGCATGCTATTTCACTGCAAAAATATATTTAAAATGTAAAAAAATTGACCAAAATACGATTTCTTTATCACCACTGTCATTCTGAGTACTCCCGATCTCAATAACTTCAAACATAAGTCTAGGCAAAATCTCTTCTTTTTTTTTAAATGCACGATCAGCTGAATCATACACGATCGTTTTCATCACTGTTAGGTAAATCTACAGTTTTATTTGCCAATTTTACAGCTGTGTAAAGTTATTTATGCCTTCAACAAGAAGTGTAAGCCATTTTGAACACAAACTTCCAAAACAGTCATGCATAAAAACACAAAATACGAGCTAAAAAACGATCGTTTTTGCTACGGTTTTTGCAGCTGAATGTTGCCAAGCAACAGGAGAGTGAGCTTCATTAAGTTTGGAGTTCTTTCCTTAACTGTAGTCAAGGAAGCAGGCTTGTTTACTTTGGTTCGACACCCCGGAAATTTTACGGGTTGTAGGCGTATAGGGTGCATGTTTAGCCCCGGAAAATTTCCGGGGTAAGGCAGTGTAGTGGTTAATGTCTGTACACTATATCAATACAGTGAACGCTACATTTAATGTCTGTACACTATATCAATAAAGTGAGCGCTACATTTAATGTCTGTACACTATATCAATACAGTGAACGCTACATTTAATGTCTGTACACTATATCAATACAGTGAGCGCTACATTTAATGTCTGTACACTTACTATCAATACAGTGAATGCAACATTTAATGTCTGTACACTATATCAATACAGTGAATGCTACATTTAATGTCTGTACACTTACTATCAATACAGTGAACGCTACATTTAATGTCTGTACACTATATCAATACAGTGAGCGCTACATTAATGTCTGTACACTATATCAATACAGTGAGCGCTACATTTAATGTCTGTACACTATCAATACAGTGAATGCTACATTTAATGTCTGTACACTATATCAATACAGTGAACGCTACATTTAATGTCTGTACACTATATCAATACAGTGAGCGCTACATTTAATGTCTGTACACTATATCAATACAGTGAATGCTACATTTAATGTCTGTACACTATATCAATACAGTGAACGCTACATTTAATGTCTGTACACTATATCAATAAAGTGAATGCTACATTTAATGTCTGTACACTATATCAATACAGTGAGCGCTACATTAATGTATGTACACTTACTATCAATACAGTAAGCGCTACATTAATGTCTGTACACTTACTATCAATACAGTGAGCGCTACATTAATGTCTGTACACTTACTATCAATACAGTGAGCGCTACATTAATGTCTGTACACTTACTATCAATACAGTGAGCGCTACATTTAATGTCTGTACACTTACTATCAATACAGTGAATGCTACATTTAATGTCTGTACACTTACTATCAATCCACTGCTGCTAAGTATCTAGGTGTTGTTATTGACAACACACATCTCTATGCAAAAATTCATCACCCAGACCTGTCAGTCGTGCTACTATCAATTACGGCGTATTAGTGCCATTCAAAGTACCTGTCCACTGATGCAACATCCAAACTTGTCACTTCTCTCATTCTTTCACGTCTGGGCTATTGCAATTCTCTTCTGGCTGGTCTGCCAGCATCATCTATCCACTCCCTTCAACGTATACAAAACTCCACAGCTCGACTAGTTCTCAGAAAGAAAAAAATGTGAGCACATGACCCCTCTCTTGCGATCTCTCCAGTGGCTGCCTGTGCCACAGAGAGTAGATTATAAGATCAGTACCCTCTGTTACAAATGTCTCCACAAAACTGCAACCCTCCTACCTCTGTGAATGTCTTCACCTGTACACTCTTCACGTTCCCTCCGCTTTGCTGCAGATACCTTGTGCCTACGAATACCTACATTCAACCAATCCACTGGTGCCGCCGCTCTTTCTCTTTCGGGTCCATTGACCTGGAATGAGCTCCCTCTCTCTCTTCGCCAGAAACCTATTATGACACTTTTAATCCAGCCTCAAGACACATTTACTTCAAACCTAAGATTTTCCCCCTCTTGTTATCAGAACTATCCCACCTTCACTAACCCATTGCCTATCAACCTGCTAAATATATGACCTGTGTGAGTGTTTGTGTGGTGTGTGCTTTTGAAAAACATTTGACTATTGCAATTTTATTTAATAGATTTGGTCTGCAGTGTACCATGTTTGTAATATCTGTTTGTTTAAACCTCTTAACTGCCCAGTGCACTGCACCCTATATGCCGGGGAATAAAATTCTTATGTACCACTGCTATGTTCATATCCCTCTTACTCAGAAACTACTACATGAATATCCTGATAGTCTACCCAATGACAGTATTATATATCGTAGATTACTTCAAGGCAAGCTCAAATTAATTAGCATGATATTTAAATGCAAAAATATCTCTAAAATGTAAAAAATAAAACAAAATATGATTTCTTCATCACTACTGTCATTCTGAGTACCTCCCATCTCAATAACATCAAACATAAGTCTAGGCCAAATCTCATTCATTGTTTTTTAAATACACGATCTGAATCATATGCGATCGTTTTTATCAATGTTAGGTAAATCTACAGTTTTATTTGCCACTTTTACAGCTGTGTAAGTTATTGATGCTTTCAACAAGAGTGTCAGCCATTTGGAACAAGAACTTCCCAAGCAGTCATGCATAAAAACAAAATACGAGCTAAAAAAACGATCATTTTTGCCACAGTTTTTGCAGCTGGATGTTGCCAAGCAACAGGAGAGTGATTCTCCATTAATTTTGAGTTCTTTCCCTTTAACTGTAGTCAAGGAAGTAGGCTTGTTTACTTCGGTTCGACACCCCGGAAATTTTTCCGGTTGTAAGCGTATAGTGTGCACGTTTAGCCCCGGAAAATTTCCAGGGTAAAGCAGTCTAGTGGTTACACTATTGATTATTTGTCATTGGTTGCATGACTGTGTAAGATTAGGTTGAATGCATGCGCTTTGATTTGTCTTTGCAAGATATAGCGCTATAATAAGTTCCATTTATTATTATTATTCTTATTATTATTACTCCTATTTTATCTCAAAGCTTTCTGATGTCCCAATTATAGTTTTCACTTTTTATCTGGAGTTCTTGTACAAAGTCATAACCATTGAGATGGTGTGCTCTGGTACACTTGTTTCCTCAAGACCCATTGGATTGCCTTTCTGGGTACTCTATCAAAAGCTTTTTCCAGGTCAACAAATATGTGCATCAAGCTCTTTTTCTTCTCCATATAATTTTCCTGCAGTTGTTTCACAATAAATATTGCATCTATGGTTGATTTGCCAGCCTGGAATCCAAACTGTTTTTCATCAATATTGCACTCTTTTTCATAGTTCGAATTGCTCTTCTGATTTCATCTTCAGTCACTTCTTGTACAGGTCCTTCAATTTTCTCCATTTCCTCGATTGCATGAGGATTCTCAATAATATTTAGCAGATCATGAAAGTAATCCTTCCATCTGTACACTACTACAATGAACACTAATGACTGTACACTACTACAATGAACACTAATGTCTGTACACTACTACAATGAACACTGTACACTACTACAATGAACACTACTGTCTGTACACTACTACAATGAACACTACTGTCTGTACACTACTACAATGAACACTAATGTCTGTACACTACTACAATGAACACTACTGTCTGTACACTACTACAATGAACACTAATGTCTGTACACTACTACAATGAACACTACTGTCTGTACACTACTACAATGAACACTACTGTCTGTACACTACTACAATGAACACTACTGTCTGTACACTGGGATACAGTACAGACAATCTGATGCCCGGACACCTCACCATCCACACAGAGTGACTGCTGCCTGTCCCACAGCCCTGGTCTGCCCTCTGTCATGCTGCCATCCTTGTCCCCTGCAGCAGCACCCCCATGGCCGTTGTGAAGGCTGTGGTCCCCCTGCCCCCCGCCCATGTCCATGAACTGGATGTCCTCCCCGGGGAAGTCCAGTACGTTGGTCTGCCTGGAGGCGGAGGAAGGCAGGCTGCTGGTCATCCCCCCACTGCCCAGGTGGGAGTCGGTGCTGGAGCTGTGGGGGTAGGGGGAGGCCGACTTGTCCTGGGCAGAGCCCTTGCGGTCTGGGGCAGGCACCGACAGAGAAGGTCCTGTAGGGGGCTCTGGGGGGTCGCCTGAAGGGTCGGTGTGGCGTGTTTCCGGAGCATGGTGGGGACGGGGAGGGGGAGGTGTGGGCTCTTGGTGGTGGGACCGTCTGCTGGTGGAGGAGGAGGAGGCGACAGAGGGCCGTTTGTCATCAGCACCACGCCCTTCTGCAACCACAACACAGCAGTCAGTGACACAGTCAGTGACACAGGGACACACAACACAGCAGTCAGTGACACAGGGAAACACAACACAGCAGTCAGTGACACAGTGACACAGGGAAACACAACACAGCAGTCAGTGACACAGGGAAACACAACACAGCAGTCAGTGACACAGGGAAACACAACACAGCAGTCAGTGACACAGTGACACAGGGAAACACAACACAGCAGTCAGTGACACAGGGAAACACAACACAGCAGTCAGTGACACAGGGAAACACAACACAGCAGTCAGTGACACAGTCAGTGACACAGGGAAACACAACACAGCAGTCAGTGACACAGTCAGTGACACAGGGAAACACAACACAGCAGTCAGTGACTGACACAGGGAAACACAACACAGCAGTCAGTGACTGACACAGGGAAACACAACACAGCAGTCAGTGACTGACACAGGGAAACACAACACAGCAGTCAGTGACTGACACAGGGAAACACAACACAGCAGTCAGTGACTGACACAGGGAAACACAACACAGCAGTCAGTGACTGACACAGGGAAACACAACACAGCAGTCAGTGACTGACACAGGGGAAACACAACACAGCAGTCAGTCACACAGTCAGTGACACAGGGAAACACAACACAGCATCAGTCACACAGTCAGTGACACAGGGAAACACAACACAGCAGTCAGTGACTGACACAGGGGAAACACAACACAGCAGTCAGTGACTGACACAGGGAAACACAACACAGCAGGCCGCTAGTCGCTGAGCTGACACAGGCTTTATCCCGCATCTGGACCTTACCAATTTGTTCTTTACAATACCCACAGCTAAAAATTGTGAAAACTTATAATCTGCCTGCCTATTGGAGTATTTCCCAAATCACTGCTTACCCTGTACACTGGGACTGCGGACATGCCGATCATCCTTTTTGGATCTGAAGGATTTGCGTATAGAGTTCAACATTTTGCTGGCGGAATTTCTTCGTTTGCCATAACCGTCATTGTGAGATGGCTGGCCCGCCTCCTTGTTATCCCCCACTTCATATTTATCTCCTTTTTCTGCCACTCCATTCTGTTCAACAGCTGTCTTTTTGCGAGGAACTTTCTTGGCCTGTTTCTTGGGACTGACTTTGGGGCTGTCATTGTCTTTCAGTCTGTTTTCTTTTTCTCTCTCTTGCCGATGGAAGCTGTGCAGAAATCGGTCTTTTGCTCGCCTCAACAGTCCTTTCTTTTTGCGGTTCTCTGACACAGAAGCACTGTCACCCTCCGTGTCGGCTGAGGACACTGAACCATTTCCCGCTCTGTGCTCATGCTTGTCAGCTTTCTTCCTCAGGGCGTCCAAGTCTTTGGGCAGCAGCGCTTCATCCCTGGATGCTCCCCTGATGCGCGAGGGCATGGTTTTGCAGCGGCCCCCAATCCCATCCTCCAGCCCTTCCTCATCCCTCTCATCCAGAACCTCACCAGAGGTGACAGGCCATGGCGCAGACATGGGATGGGTTCTGAAGCGAGGGGGTCGTCCATGAGACCTGCGCTGGTCGTTGAGCTGCTTCTGCAGCAGCTCATCCAGAATGCGGGAGGCATCCTCATACAGCTCTGGCCCTGTCGGCCGTTTGACCTTGGCGTAATGACCTTGATGGTACATCCTGCTGCGGGCCTTCTGCAACATGCATGGACAGGGGTGATTTACTCATTGTGAAGACATTTCATGCATTCATACAGTTAAGGTCTGTATTGAATACTAGTCTTTTCTGTCTTGGTGTGTGTGTGTACAATGTCATGTGTGTGTGAGTATATGTGTGTGTGAAAGTAAAATGTTTATTTCAAGATGGTACATTGAATAAGAATGTAAATTTGCTTTTTTCATCAAGCTATCTATCTAGGAACAAAAACGACTTATTTCAGTATTTGCATTATTACGACAACCCATAACTATAAAATAAACTCAATAAGAAATAAATAAACAAAACAATACACTGCTAAACTCTCTCTCTCTCACACACACACACACACACACATACACACTGACACACATTTCCCTATTGTTTAATATCACTTAAAGTGGAAAGACAAAGCGAAGAACACACACACACAAAAGACACACACACATACACACACATATATACATATATATATATATACATATATATATGTATACATACATGCTCACATTTGAATTTTTTTTAAATGATAATCAAAGTAAAAAATACAATAAAAATTTAAAATACATATAATGATATATAATATATATATATTATAAAAAATATATATATTATATATATATATATATATATATATATATATATAACAAAGAATACCAAACAAATGAATCAATAACTATGATAATATTGCTACAATGATACTGATATGATAATCACCCATCATCAGTTACTGAGTTAGAGAAACAACACAACAACAAAAACGCAATGGAAAAGGGCAGGGGGGAGGGGGTCCGAGTATCGAGGAGGAATGTTAAAACATCAGCAAAATAGAAATATTATAATAAAAAAACACACCATACAAACAACACCCCTCTGTGTGTGTGTGTGCAGATGTGCATGTGTTGGTGTGTGTTTTTTTATTTTTTATTCTTTTATATCCTCAGTGGTCGGAGCACTCGCTTTCCCGCAGCCAAGTTAAGCAGTGTCGAGCGTGGTTACCAGTTGGATGGGTGACCGTTTGCGCGCCTTGGCTTCAGTACAGTTTCCCCAGTTCACCCAGCTGTAAATGGGTACCTGCCCTCTTTAGGTCAGGGAAGGTAAAGCAGCGAGGGAGAGGAGATGGGCGCCGCCCTCAATATGCTGGCCCTAGAGAAGTGAGGTCTCTGACGCCTCGCTCCCCTACGACCTTATAGGTTATGGGACTCCTTTACCTTTTTTTTTTTACCTATATCGAGGATAATGGAATAGGCACTTATGTGCTTTTTACATCCAGTCCACATGTATATGCAGTTTTGTAAATTCTGTCATCTGTTCCCACGGCACACAATGGCCTACTCTTACAAAAAGCGGAACAGGATTTAACGTGTGCGCAAGATGTTCTGCGTGTGTTCACACATGGGATCTCGGTTTATAGTCTCATCCGAAGGACTTTCAGGAGGTGGAGTCTGCACTGATGTTAACTCCAGGGGAAAATATCCCCTTGAATGGGAATTGAACCCAGGTCGTCAATTGCAAGCACCACTGGGCTATCCCGTCCCCCACACTGTGTGTGGTTGTGTGTGTGAGTGAGTGAAAAAAAGAGTATGTGTTGTTTTGTCTTGATGGTAAAACAGGAGTTTGTGATTTCAATCTTTTTTAGTGTCATATGAGCAGAATTATAGCTGTTAGAACTTCATTTTGCCTTTTTTGGGCCTGCAAAGTTACTTCACTAATGTTTACCAGTTTAAGTCTACATATAATATATATTCATTTCTGTGAACAATCAAAACTAATCCCTAACTTTTGTCAAGTGATGTGTTTTCTCAGATCAATGTTTTCCCAGATCTACTTCTCTTTTTAAAACAGAAAGAAGAAAACTGCATTTTACAACTTACATTCCACTTCCAGTCCCATGAATAGGCAAAGAAGTAAAACACTGAAGAAAGCCACACTAACACACACCAGAAAACCTCCCAAACAAAAACATCTTCCAAACCAAGTGTAGGAAACATACAAAACACCCCACAAAGCCAAACCAAACCAAAACAAAAAATCGTTCCCAAAGAAAACACCACCCCCTTCCCAAAACAAGATTTTAAAAATCCCTTCCCAAAACAAAGCTCAAAAAGAAAAAAAAAATAACAGACAACTTTAGACACTAAGATAGAGCAAGGAATGTAAATTTATAGAGTTTTCTGATGTAAAAATGTTTTAAGCCTATACTTTTACAAGTCATACTCTTTATTTTTGCATATATAAATTTATATAAGAAAGCATTAAACACACACTAGTTTTGATACTCCACGCTAATACTTTTCTTTAGATATTATAATGTAAAAATAGAAAATCATTTATAAAGTCAAGTCAAAAACACTTTTATCATCCCATGAAGGGCAATTACAATACTGACAGGCACATTGATACACATCAAAATCTCAAAAGACAAAAAAAAAAAGTTATATAAGTACATTTCATATAGGTTAAATCATTCCAAAATGACTATCAAATAAAAATGTCACAAACACACCAAACAAACGCATGCACACACACACACACACCAATCGGAAAACACAATGTTATAAAAAAAACAAACACCATTGACTAGGACATAAAAACTTATTATTTACACATGCACATACACAACACGTACACACGCACACCCACACACATCTTGCGCACACGTTAATCCTGTTCCACTTTTCAAAAGAGTAGACCATTGTGTGCCGGTAGAAAACGGATGACAAAATTTACAAAACCACATACACACGGGGAATGGATGTAAAAAAAGCACGAGTGCTTATTCCATTATCCTCGATATAAAAGATAAATAATTAAATTAAAATAAACAAACATACACCAATGTATGAATTCAATGTTTTAAAGACCACTGACTAGAAGACAGACTTTTTTCACACACATACATGTATACACACACACGTGTATTGACTCCACTCATATTGTCATAACAATGACAGGCAAGTAATTCAGAGAAATTTATGTAAAACTAGGTAGTCAACATCATTGTGAATTCAGAATTCGATATGCTTTCTGGCACAAAAGAATTTCTTTTCCTGTTTGTTTTGCTGATGGGACATTGAAAACGGCGTTCCGAAGGCAACAACTGAAATTCTGGAAACAAAGCATGGGAGGGAACGGCCAAAATGGCAGTGGCCTTGCGTACAAGCTGCTGATTGCAGAACAACATGAGATCTCTTTGTTCTTCTCCGATTACTTTTGAACAGATTCCCCACAATTCTCTGCAGCCCATTCTTGTTTTTAACACTAAGGTTATTGTACCAAGAAATGAAAGCAAAACTTAGAACACTCTCTATGTAAGACTTGTAAAACAAGGAAAGAGTCTTTTTGTCTAGAAAAAATGAGTTGTTTCCTCAGAAATACACATGTTGTTGTCCCTTTTGGACAATAGCACTGCTCTTGTGGCGACATGCTCTCCCCGGGAGAGCAGCCCGAATTTCACGCAGAGAAATCTGCGTGACTTAAAGTGGTATAAATAAATAAATTTATAAATAAATAAGTGTTAATGTCCCAGTTTAACTTGTGGTCAAAAACAGTTCCCTGATACTTATAGTTCGAAACATTTTAAACTTCCTGATTATGGATGATAACATTCTTAGGAGTATGCCCTGATCTTCTGAAGTCGATAGGCAGATCTTTAGTTTTAGAAACATTTAGATAAGAGAGATAACAGAGCGCTGTCATTTGCGAACTTTACCCGAAAGGAATTTCATAGTTGCTTCTGCAATCATTTGTGTATATATGTACAGAAGTGGTGAGAGGATGCAACCCCTGTGGTGAACCAGTGCAGGTAAATCTAACCGAAGAAGATATTTTGTTGGCAAAACACGCTGTGGTCTGTTAGTTACAAATTCAATCAGCCAACAAACAAGTTGATTATGTACGTCAAATTTTGAAATTATTTTGTTAACCAGAACGTGAGACTGCATTGTATTGAAAGCTGAACTAAAGTCAGCGAACAATATTCTGGCATGAGAATCAGGTGTTTCCAAGTGGCTATTGAAAGCTGAACTAAAGTCAGCGAACAATATTCTGGCATGAGAAATCAAGTGTTTCCAAGTGGCTATTGAAAGCTGAACTAAAGTCAGCGAACAATATTCTGGCATGAGAGTCAGGTGTTTCCAAGTGGCTATACAACTTGTTCAAAATGAATAGTTTGGCATGTTCGACACCCCTTCAAGACCTGTACGCAAACTGTAGTGGGTCAAGGTCTTTCTCTGTAGCGGAAAGAATGAGAGATTTTACAATCTTTTCTAGCCTTTTCATCACAAGAAATGTGAGAGCTACAGGACTAAAATCATTAGGCTGAGAAGGATTAGGTTTCTTTGGAAGAGGTATTACATTGGAAGCGTTTCCAAATAACTGGAATCTGACAAGTATCCAGTGAGGCCTGGAACAGGTGTTGAAGGACACTGACAAGCTCAGTAGCGCAGAATTTCATGGTTCTTCCACATATACCATCTGGTCTGGGAGATTTGTTCATATTTATTGCCTTTAGTTTAAGTGTTTACAATCATATATAACTTTTTCATCAACAATGACACTATTCTCAAAATCTAGGGATTGCTTCAGGCCATTTATTTTATCTGATAAATCATGCTTTTTCAAATAATGCTGTATAATTGACATCATCATTATGATTTTACCAAAATAGTTTGAAACATTTTGATCCTCTTTATAAAGACTGGACAAACAACCCTAAACAGAAAGACATGTGGATAATGGATATTTAATACTAACTTTTTTATTACCCACAGTTACTGACTCAGACTTTTTCTCTTTTTAGCATGCATTCTTCTTCTTTTTTTTAAAGAAAATGCATATCCTGGGGGTATTATTTTGATACTGCCACTTACTGCTGAGTTATTTCAAAACACTGCTGGACAGCAGCTCCAAGAACATGCTTATGTAGGCATATATATACTGACTTCAACTATTCCTTATGATTTTTGTCAAGGTGTGTGTGTGTGTTTCGGTGTGTTTTCTTATTCACTCATTTGCCTGAAATAAAACAAGCCTCACAGCTGTGTTAGTGTATATCATTGTATCATGTATGTGAAGAGTGTCTTGAGCAACAAAATTAGTCATGATTTCAGATCATGTTCACATACAAATACAATGTAATCAAAGCTAATTTTTAAAAAAAGCACTCTTTCTTTTTATATATTAACATGATGATAACACTTTTTAAATATTTAGAAATGAGCAGCACTCTGCAGTTAAATTTTGGGTTGAATAATAAAACGTCACGGGTTGAAAACAAAGAAACTTACTTTGTCACCTGGGTCAAAGCCCAAACGATTCCAAGGCTTTCTTAAATTTTACTGCTTTAATTTCACTTTTTTTTCCCCCCCTCGATTAAAAATCAATCTGAGTGCACGGACAGTCAAACTAATGCCAAGAGCAAATTGATTTTACCTCATAAACAAGCTTTTAAACAACAGGGGTTTTCCCTTTTAAGTCATGCCATTTTTACTTTACATGCTGAACCTCCGCAGTGGAAACAAGTACAACAGGATGCAATTTTTACGACATTACAAACTACTATTCTATCTATCTACTGCCCGTACTGACCCCGGGGGGGCACCCTAAAAACTCAGCAACCATTCCCCCCATTTTTCTCTCGTTTCGCCTTCCAGGGTTTTTTGTTGATTTCTAGGCCTGTCCATTCACTGATTTACCTCCCACTCTCCTTTGGCTCCTCTTCTTTTTCCTCCTTGGACAGTGCCTTGCAAAACTGTTTTTGAAATTCCCTTGGGATTTGTGACATCCCATACCACTTAATTTTACGCTTTTTCACGACGTTAAATTCCAAGGGGCCAATGGTTTGCGGGATTCTGTTATCCGTTTTCGTTGCTTATGGGGTCTTTGTAAGATGCCCAAGGTCTCCAAACCTCATCTCCACGCCTACCTTTCCAAATTTTTGAGTAGGGCCATATTCCAAATACAAAAATAATATAAAAAATTAGTTATTTTAATAAGGAATATTTTAATCTTTTCCAGGGGGTTTTTTAGTTTTGACAAAGCGTTTTTGTCTTGCTCCTGCAACTACTTCTGGCTTGGATCCCGCCCCGATACAATGGCTCCCGGACTTGAAGCTTTAAACTTTTTCCACTTCGGGTCTTTAACCCTGATATCGGGCAAATGCTTTTGGTTTATATCATAGTTTGGTCTTCTCTGCACTGTTTTCCATCCCGTTTTTTTGGGGGCCCTTTAAAACAAGTGTTCTTTTAGGCGGAAAAGCTCTTTTTCTGCCCCTGCTATCCATCAATGTCTCTGCAAGCGAGGTTTGTGATCGTTTACCACCAATGCTGACTGATCCTTTATGTGTTCCAGGCATCAGCCATGATTCCTCAAGGAAGGTTGAAAAGGTGGGGAGAGTAACAGCCCCGCCTTACTCCCAAATGTTTTTTCGAAAACCCTTCTCCAATTTGGTTGTTGTAGTACACTGCACGGGGCCTCCTGACACGTTTTATCTCTATCAGGTTTGCATTGATGCTGTACAAGTTTATTGTTTCCCCAAAGCGCATGCCCCACCCGTCAAAAGCCTTCTTAAAATCGATAAATACTGGTATAGGGCTTTTTGAGTTAAGGGACCGTCACATGTATTCTGAGGTTGAATACTGTTCTGTTGTCTGCGCCCCGCCGGGAAACCCGCTTTTTTTCCCACAATGATGGGGCTCTGCTTTGGGTTCATCTATTTAAAATTTTCTGCAGAAAGACCTTGCTTGGGTGACATATGAGGCTGATTGTCGGAAATTAGGTTGTTGAATTTCCTTTCTTGGGGGGGGGTATGAGAGCGACGCGCCAGGTGGGCCTTTTCCTGTCCCCAGATCTTTTTGCAATTCTTAGTGGGGGCGCTGATCAGGGGTTTTCCCCTCCAGCTTGGCCCAAACCACTGAATTTTCACCCCGCTGACTTCCCCTTTTTCAGCGTCTGACCTGTTTCCACTTTTTCCCCGGGGGATGGGGTGACTGCCCTGTGTCTTTGCTTTCGGGTACTTTAAGGACTTCTGTCTCCTCGGTTCTATATTTATACAGGCGGACAGTTTTCTTCCATCTGTTCAAAATATCCTGGTCGTCAGTGAGACATTTCCCATTTTGTCTTGGATTTTTAAAAACCTTTTCCTGTTTCTGCTATCAGGTCTTTCACCAGCTTATCTTTTTTTGCTATTTTTTTTCTTGATTTCTTTTTAAATGTCTTGGACTTTTTCACCGATCCTTTTCCTTTGCCTCCTCATGGACTTCCTGATTTTTTTGTGACTGCCCTATATTTTCTGCTCTTTCTTTTGTTTCATTTTTCTTTTTCTTAAACTCTCTACGCTTGTCGCATAGTTTAGGATGTAGGTGTGACCCGGGTTTTTTGACGGGCGGCTTTTCCCCAAAAAGCTCGTTTGCTTTTTCAGTCACTGCTGTATTGAAACATTCTCAGGTACTATGCTGAGCTATCCAGTGAGTGCTGCAAACTTTCCACCATCCTTGCTTGAAAAATTTCAAAACCTCGGGGTCCTTCACTTCTCGGGGGTAAAATTTTGATCCTGATGTTTTTCCGCTTGGGGTTTTTTTCTTTAACTAGTCGGAAAGTCATCATCAAAAGACTGCCCCTCCCTATTCTGCTCCTGAAAACTTCGTGTCTGTCGATGTTAACGCAGACTGAAACCTCTTTCACCATGATTAATCTATTTGGTTTTGGGGTTCCCATTGGGGATCCAGTCCATTTTCTGGATTTTTTTGTGGGCCAAGGATTCACTAGCTGAGGGGTTGTTACTGGCAAACTCCAGGAGCCAAGCCTCTTTTATTTGATTTGGGTTTTTACAATGTGGGCCCCCAAACCCCCCCTTTTTTCCATGCATCTTCCCTACCTTTGGGGTTCCCGTCGCCTTGCACAACGAGATGCTTTCTTTGGGGTTTGAAATTTAAACCCTTTTAGCTGGGCCCTAAAACTTCCACGGCTTCATCTGGCATCTGATTAGGGGGGGTATGCCTGACATAGTTATTTAAAGGGGGTTGCTCTCAGGCGATTAATAATCGCTGGACACAGGGTGACACTCAGCGGTGTTCACGGTGTCTTTGTAACGAGAAACCCCACCCGTGTTCATGTTTACCTTTTTTCCACTGTATATAATTTGTGGTCTTTCCCGGGTCGTTGTTTCTCCCTGTTTTCCACCACTTTTCCAAACCAAGGATGTGCCAATGAAAATCTGGACTCTCAGTGTCAGTTCTTCCACTTTGCCTGCAGCTCTTAGTGTTCGTACATTCCATGTGCCAATGATGGTGTTGTGTCTGGCACGAATTTTGCTGCGTTTTACATCAGTACATACTTTCGACATCTGTCCTGATGAGCAACAGAAGGCGCGGTCCTTGGTAACCCGGGCGACGACCGATCCGGTATGGAGAATCGGCTGTCTTTGTCATAGGTGTGTCTTGGGCAAATCAAACCTGGCGGAGCCCATCCCTCTCCAGGTCGGATTTTTTGGTTGGGTTTACTCCCCACATGTGGCAGGTGGTACTGGGTTACATGGTTACCAGTAGCAGAGGGATTCTCTGACCATTACAAACTAAGCTACAAAAAAAAGGCTAGCCTTGCTATCGTACTCTGGTAAACAGGATGACACATCGTCACCTGACATGTACCGCGTCAGTTCTGGTGAACCTAGCCTAACCCTACGCGAGATGAATCATACAAGTAACTGATTTCCCGCAGGGGTTTTTTTCCGCGTTGAACAAGCCTGGACTTTTGTCAATAAGTGGGATGGAATGGGCAGACCAGCTGCATAGGTGAGAAGAAAACAAGATCGGGTCATTCAGTTCAATTTTTCAGATTTTTTCCCCTTAAGTTGGCAGAGACAAAGCACGCAAATAAAATTCACGAGTATGGAAAGCAAAGAGGTATTAATGAATATGACAGTAATTTAAGTGAATGTAAGGGTAATACCCTGACCTTGGCTGAACATGAAATTCCTGGTGGTTGTTGCAGTGAAATCAAGTATGGGAGTTGACTCACATGAAAAGCAGGAAGTCAGGGACGCAAAAACATATATCGTGACCTTCACCTTCGACATTCCTATTTTTCGTCACAAAAGAGTGCGTTGTACTCTGTTGTGCTGTCCTCTGTGTGTGTGTGTGTGTGTGGTGTGCCAAGCAACTTTAGGAAAACAATCTCAGTAAGACTATATCAACTTAGAAAAATAAAACATTTTCTAAACCTACAATCACGAAAACTATTCTTCCACGCACGTATTCTATCTCTTATAAATTATGTTTTAACCTTATGGGATAGTGATAGTGAAACAAACCTAAAGCATATAAGCCGCCTACATAAAAGAGCTATCAAACAAATCCGATTGAATCCTAATACATTGACCACCAACAACTACAAAGAATTATATATTCTTCCACTCAAAGACAGTCTGCATTTCACCAAGTGTAATGATAATAATAATAATAATAAATGGAATATATATATATATAGCACTTTATCTGGCTACCTACTGCTAACTGCTACCGGTATCCATGTAACCCAGTACAACCTGTCGCATGTGGGGGAGGAAACCCCAATAGAAAAAAACACCAAAACATATGGAGACTTGGAGAGGAGATTGGCGCCACCAAGGAATATCCTAAGCCCACAGAAAAAGCATGAAAGACAAATGCAAAGCCAATATGATACCGGATCGGTCGAGGCGGGTTACCAAATGACTGGCTTTCCATTGATCAACACCAGGGTGGAAGTGACAAGTCAGCTACTGGAGTTAAAACATTACTTAAGCTCCCTAGTGAACAGATCACCAGTGCGGAAAAATCAAAGAACTAGAGTATGAGCTTCACTGGTAAAACCCGCCAGGGTCGTAGGGGCGCTGCATGGTGGACGAACGGGTGGACCAGCTGGCTCCACTTAGAACGGTCGTGGGCGAGTGCCTGGGTGACACTGAAGTCCTTCCCTGTCCAATCACGGATGTCGTGGGCCCACTTTCTCCTCTGTCTGCCCCGTCTTCTCTTCCCCTGGACTGTTCCTTGCAGGATGGTCTTTGCAAGTCCTTCTGAGCGTGTTACGTGCCCATACCATCTGAGTTTCCTCTTTTCGCTGTGGTCAGTAGGTCTTCATAGTCCCGCACTTGTTGAGTGATCTTCCTGCGGACTTCATTGTTGGTGACAATGGTCCTTGTATGAGATGCCAAGGAGCCTTCTGAGGCATCTCATTTCTACTGCTTGGATCCTCCTTTGTAGGTCTGCGTTCAGTGTCCATGCCTCATGTGTAAAGCATGATTGAGGTGACTAGCGCTTTAGTAACTTACCTTGGTTCTGAGAGGGATGTTTCTGTCTCTCCATATGGTCTCAGTCTTGCCATTGCTGCTGCTGTTTGTGCCGCTCTGGCTAGGATTTCGGTCTTCGATCCTTCCTCACTTATGATGGCTCCAAGGTACTTGAATGGTCAACTGTCTTCAGTTCTTTTCCGCTGAGAGTGATCTTGTGGTGATTGGCTGGGCACTGTTTGACATGAGCTTGGTTTTCCTCGCGCTGATTCCATGCCGTATCGTGAGGATATTTCGCCCAGTTGCTTCACTAGGTTGGCCAGTTCCTCTTCATTTCCTGCCAGACCGTCAATGTCATCGCAAGCCTGAGTTGTGATTGTTCGCCCTCCAATGCTGACTGTGCCTGTGTGGTCTTCCAAGGCGTCAGTCATGATGCATTCGAGGAAAATGTTAAACAGTGTCGGCGACAGCAGACATCCCTGTCGGACCCCAACTGAGGTACGAATCATTCCCTACCGTGCCCTGTACGAGTACTGCACTGTGGCCTTTGAGTAGAGTTCCTAATGGTGTGAGTCAGCTTCTGGCCCATGTTGAAATTTGTTCATGGTGGCCCACAGAGCGTCATGCCATACTCTATCGAAGGCCTTCTTAAAATCAATGAAGACGTGGAAGATTCTTGTTGATGCTGGCTGTATTTCTCACACAGGACACTCAGGTTGAATATCTGTTCTGTGGTGCTTCTATTTGGGCGGAAACCGGCCTGCTCTTCGGCGATGATCTCTTCTGCCTGTGGTTTCAGCCTGTTCAGGATCACTTTAGCATGACTTTACTGGCATGACTTATGAGGCTGATTGTCCTGTATTTTGGCACGCGGAGTTTTCCCTTTCTTGGGTAGAGTGAATATGATTGGTCCATGGTGTAGGCCACTCCCCGGTCGCCAATCTTTTTGCAGTATGTAAGGATGTCTTCAGCTTTCCCCCTTTTGGATCAGCTCTGCTGGATGTTGTCGCCCCGCTGTTTTTCCCTTTCTTCAGTGATTAATTGCTATTTCATTTCCCTTGCGAGAAGGGGAAGTTGCTTTATTCGATGAGGCTTGGTTGCAAGTATGCGGGGCCCTATGTCTTATTGAGAGTTTGGGAAAACAAATTCCGTCCTCGCCAACGATTTCCTTCTTTTCTGTTAGGCACCCCCCTTTTTTTGTCCGGATGTACTGACCAGACTGTTTCTGTTTGGTGAGCCTTTCACAATCGGTAGCTCTTCTGCTATTATTCTTTGTCAGGCCAGGACATTTTTGGACTGGGAGAAGGAGATGGACGGATTTGGTGAACATTGACTGAAAAGGCAACAAACTATACGGGGGGGCACTCATCAAACTTCCCCCGAAGGGGAATTTACCCCAATCCCAAAAAACTTAAAAAATCCCCTCATCAGCCACCCACAAAAAAGCCAAAGTTTTTTGAATCAACTAAAGAAGAGGCAGGAACACCTTGCGAGGAACAAGCGGGGTTCGGGGAGAGGAGCACAACGAAAGTTTTTTTAACTGCCACACCTGATGGAAAACTCTTAAACATCAGAGAGACTTTCGCAACTTCTCACTTCAAGAAGGCTTTACAGGTATGGCTGAAGGCCCGGGCAGGTCCTCAGAATGTTTGGGATTGAAAAGGACAGTGCAAACCATTCAAGCAAAAAACACCCCCAAGCATGCAGTCCTTCGAACAATCAGGGCGTAGACTACCCTTTAAAACCCCTGTAGGGGGCGACAAGGATCCTGTTTTCTACAGCCTTTTAATCTGTTTTTGGAAAACATTTTGGAAAAAGGGCCCTCCATGACTTCCACTTACCATCCCATTTGGGGGCAGCCCCCAACAACTTGGGGTGCCATGAATTGCCTCATGGGCGAAGTAAAACGGGGGCTGCAAGATCTTTTCGCCAACTTTTAGAAACGACTGGGGCATATGGGGTGGGGGTGAGCTCGGAAAAAAAATAAAGTATTGGGGACAGCACCACAACGCCACTGCTAAAATTTACATGAACGGGCCCGCAACTGGGGAAACTGTACTCAGTCCCCGCTCGGGTCAACATTGAGTATTCACAACAGACAGACAGACCCCACACACACACGCGCGCGCGCGCGCGCCTAGTAAGTAGTAGTTTGTATTATGTTCGTGTGTACGTACGTACGCAACGCGCGCGCCCAGTCGGCGTTTGTGTGTGTGTTCTGTGGTGTTGTTGTTATTGTTCTTGGATTTAGTGTGTTTTACCAAAGTGAAAAAAATGTGGGAAGGAGAGGGGGGGGGGAGGGACACTTCATTTTTTGGGGTTTTTGCATGAAATGGGGAAACTATGGCAAAAAAACTAGCAGTACAAAGGAAAGGCTAAACAAAAATCACTCACTTTCTCGATTCCCAGTTTTGTTTTCATTTTTTCAGCTTGATGGTGGTAATTTAAAAGGGGTTCGGGGTTCACTCCCAATGCCCAGTTTCCGGGGAATTTTTCTTGTGTTTGCCTTTTTTTAGGGCGGTTTTGAATTTTTTGGGGTGCCAAAAAGAAGTCAATTTGATTGTAAAACAACCTTTTTGGGAGTGCCAGGTTTTGGGGTTCTAGAGGGTTTTTGGGAGGATGGAGTGGGGTTACCAGATTTATTTTTTGGGGCTTCTTTGCAAATTTCCAGCACCGCTGTCCCTTAAATTTGTTTTTTCCAGTCCAAAGCGTCCTGGGGGTTTTCCTTCCAGGTGTCATGGGAAACAGGTCCCACCTTACATTTCATCCCCTTTCCCAAAACAATAAGAATGTTTTTTAAAAAAGGGGGCGTTTTGGGGAGATGACGTTTTCAAGTTTTCATAGAATTTTTTCTATCTGGCATCTGGGAAAGTCAGATTTTGGAGCATACATTTGGGATAAAAGGGTAAATTTCCCGGGGGGTTTTTGCAAAAAACTCTGTTTTGAGATGAATTTTTGGGGGCCCTTTGGATACTGGTGTGCGGGCAAACGATGCTTGACACAATCCCCTTTCCTGACAATAAAGGGGCCCTACTCCATTTTAAATTTTAAGGTTTCTCTTTTTCCACTTTTACCATTCTTTGGGGCCCCTTTTTTTGCGGGGTTGTTTCTCCGAACCAAATTTCCATCTGATTTCCGCAAGCCCTAGGATGCCCCATTTATATCTTTTTAGTTCATGGGATTTCCGGGTACTTTTCCTGTTTGGTTTTAAGAGTCATCACTTTTCCATGTTCCGAGGGTTTTAACCTCCTTTTTTGGAAGTATAGATTTGGGTTTTCTGTTTCCAGTAGCGCACTTGTCACCCCCAAACCCTGGAGGCTTGCAGGGGTAGCGGGGTTTCCGTTTTTAAACCGGGGCCTCGACCGATCGGGCCCAAGTTTTTTCTGTTTTGTTTTTTTTTACCCATGTCCTTGCAGTGGGCTTGAGGAATTTTTGGTGGCGCCCATCTCCTCTCCAAGACCCAACGGGTGGTAAGAATGCACCAGCCCCCCCACAACATTTTGCCCGCCATAAAAAAGGGGAAAAACCGGGGTGTGGGTGGGTTAAGGACCCGGCCCCCAGAAAAGAGATTTAAGTGCCAAGTGAGGACCATTTACTCTCGTCCATCCCGGGGGATGCTATTTGCCAGGTTTACAAAGGTACCACCTCCCCAAAAGCACCCACCTACCCCCCCCAAAAAAAACAACAATAATGACAAAAATTTAAAATATTTTAAAAATTTAAAGTAACGTAGAACCCAAATAACAAATTCCGAAAGGATTGTTCTTTAAAAGGGACTTTGAAAAACAAAATCCAAATTTAAAAATTTTTTAAAATAAAAAACTTATCTAGTGATGTATCAAAAAAGGGAAATAAGAACATTTTAAACTCTTTTACTAAAAAACGTAAAATGGGTGCTAGTAAAACTCTCACCACAAAAAAAATTTGAAAATTTTTGCTAAACTATTAAAATTGGGGGTAATTCAATCATTTTATCCGAAGAAAAAGCTTGTCTTTTTTTGCCATAAAAAAAACGTGTTGGTTTTAGAGTGATCAAAATCCCTTAAAACAAAGGGGGAGGAATAAAGTTTTGTCTGAAAAATGTTTTTTTTGGATAGTAAGCTTCCCCCCCCCCCCCCCCCCCCCCCCAAAACCCCCACGATTGGGCCCCTTTCTAGTAAGTGACAGCCCTCTTGTAAAATAAATAATGGAAAAGTAGTTTCCCCCAGAAAACCTCCCCCAAGCTCTTGTAAAAAAAAAAGGAACCCTGGGATTCCCACAGAATCCTCTCCATGCTCTTGTAAAAAAAAAGGGGAAAGTGTTTGTTTTTACAAGCATCCCTCCATACTTTCTTTTTTTAAATTTATTTATTTATTTATTTATTTATTTATACCACTTTAAGTCACGAGATTTTCTGCGTGAAATTCGGGCTGCTCTCCCCGGGGAGAGCACGTCGCCACAAGAGCAGCGCCACCCCTTTTAGGCCCATCACTCCCCCTGGAGCATAGGCCGCCGACAACAGTCTGCCAGAGTCCTCTGTCCTGGGCTATTCTCTCCAGCTGTCTCCAGGTATATCCCATCTTCCTGGTTTCTGCCTCAAGGTCGCGTCGCCAGGTGTTTCTTGGCCTTCCTCTTTTTCGTTTTCCCTGGGGGTTCCATGATAGTGCCTGCCTTGTGATGTTGCTGGCTGGCTTTCTCAGGGTGTGCCCGATCCATCCCCATCTCCTGTGCCGGATTTCATTCTCGGCTGGCAGCTGGTTGGTACGTTGCCACAGGTCTGGGTTGCTGATGGTGTCAGGCCAGTGGATCTGGAGATTCGTCTCAGGCAGCTGTTGATGAAGGTCTGCACTTTCTTGATGGTGGTCTTTGTTGTCCTCCATGTCTCCGCTCCATATAGTAGGACTGACTTGACGTTGGAGTTGAACAGCCTGATCTTTGTGCGGGTCGACACCACCTTGGAGCTCTAAATGTTCTTCAGCTGCAAGTACGCTGCCCTCGCCTTGCCAATTCTTGCTCTGACGTCTGCGTCGCCCTGCATGTTAATGATGCTACCCAGGTACGTGAATGTCTCCACTTCTTCCAGCTCCTTCCCATTTAGTGTGACTGGGTCCTCACTCGCTGCGTTGATCTTGAGAATCTTGGTTTTGCCTTCATGGATCTTGAGACCAACTTGTAATGAGTGGCTGCTAGCTCTGTAGTCTTGTCCTGCATCTGTTGGCGGCTGTGGGAAAGCAGGGCCAGGTCGTCTGCAAAGTCGAGATCATCCAGCTGGTCCCACAGTGTCCACTGGATTCCATTTCTTCTGAAGGGAAAGGGCAGGGCAGATAGGTAAGATTGAAAGGGCAGATAGGTAAGGGAGGATATGCAACTTTGTTTTTAGGGCTATGGACTGTGGTTTGTTATTGTTGATGTATCAAGTGAGTTGATAATTGAGTTTTGTAGATTGTTATTGATTGATGTTGTTTAACTGAATCTGGAAGGGAATTCCACAGCATAGGGCCTGAGTAAAGTAGACTAGATTTGAATAAGTCTATTCTCGGAATAGGGACACTAGGCTTTATAGTATTTCTGGATTGGTTTAGAGGGAATTTGTCTTTTAAGTATGATGGAACAGTTCCTGTCATGATCTTGAACATCATGACTCCTTTGTTATATTTTAGTCGTTGGCGTAAGGGGAGAATATTTAATTGAGTATAGTCAGCTTCTAATAAGCTTGTCTTTTTTAAAAGTACCAGTTTGAGAGCACGTTTATACAGACTCAGTAACGGTTTCATAGTGTTTGCACTAGCAGAATCCCACAGGGTAGAAGCATAGTCTATTGAGGATTGTATATAAGATTGGAAGAATAGTTTCCTTGAATGAAAGTCAAGAAAGTGCTTGATTTTAGAAAGTTGGTATACTCTTTGGGACATGTATTTGCATAGTTAAGATATGTGTAGATACCAACTGAGATTTTCATCAATTGTTACCCCTAAAACCTTGTGGTGATGGGTTTGTTCATTTAACTTCCTTTTAATTTTGTGGAGTAAGTTTGTGGGTTAAGTTTTGACGCTTTTGTCTAGTGGTAATAAGCATGCATTTTGTTTTTTGGGGGTGTATAGACATATGGCTTAGTTTCGGTTCATTCAATAAGCTGATCAACACCTTTTTTGTAATGCTTTTGCTAGAGAGATAGGGTTATTGTGGCTCGTATGAATAGTTTGTCATCAGAAAATAGTTCGCATTTGGATTTGATGTGGAGAGGGAGGTCGTTTATGTATGTGAGAGCGAAATGGGTCCTAGTATGGATCCTTGTGGTACTCCATAATTGATGGCTTGTAGTTTGGTGTAGTTGTGCCTATTGAGACACACTGTTGCTGTTTTTAGATAGAAGCAAGTAGTTGTAAGGTATTGGTAGATAAATGGTACAGGTTTAGTTTTTTTATGAGAAGTGTGTGGTCAATTGTGTCAAAGCTTTTTTGAGATCTACAAATAGTACTCCACAAAATGTATTGTCATTAATGTTTGATAGCCAGAGAGAGAGGGGAGAGAGAGAGAGAGGAGAGGAGAGAGAAGAGAGGAAAGAGAGGGGAGAGAGAGAAGAGAGAGAGAGAGAGAGAGAGAGAGAGAGAGAGAGAGAAGAGAGAGAAAGAGAGAGAGAGATGAACTCGAACTCGAACTCGAACTTTCAAAACTCGAACTTTTTATTGAGAGTAAATGGATAAGCTCAGGGCTTTTTTACACCATGCTCTCAAAAAAAAACCAAAAAAACAAAAAAACCCCAACAACAACAACAAACCACCAAAAAACAACACAAACAACCCAACAACAACACAACCCCCCCTCCTCTCCCCCAAACAAACCCGCAAACAATCATTATCAACAGTTTTAAAGACACCAAAATGAAAATTCAAAATTGATTATTATAATCAAACACTATAAATGAGAACAAGATACAATGGACAATGAATGTCATACAAGGGAAAAAATGGAGAAGGACAAAAAAGCAAAACAAACAAACAAACACAGACAAACAATATATATATTTTTAAAAACAAAAAAAACAAACAAACAAAAAACACCGACTCAGAAACTACATTACAGAGAGAGGCAGAAAGAGACAAAGAGACAGACAGGCAGACGGACATACAGACATCGGCAAAAACAGCAAAGGACATAGAGAGTGAGGGGAGGGGGGGGGGGGGGGGGGGGGTTGGAGTGGCTTACAGAGTTATGGACAGTGTGAGGACAGAGATAGATCAACAGGGAAACGGACAATAAACAAAACAAAACAAAACAACAGCAAAGAGACGTGAAGAATGAAATCGCATTAAACATGAATTGTGTGCTAATGACTACTACAGATAATTAAACATGAAATTGTGTGCTAATGACTACTAGAGATAAGGATTTTCGAACACACAAATGAAATTCCAATCATAACATTTAAAAAAGATGTCTGTGATATCCTTTCTTAAATGAAGACAAACTAGGCTTCTGTTTTAGATAATCAGGGATATTGTTCCATAGCTTACTACCTGAGTAAACCAAGGATGACATGAATAAGTCTATCCTGGGGCGGGGAATAAATAGAATACTTTTACCTCGAATAACCCTGATAACAAATTTATCATACAGATAGGATGGCGTAAGATTATTCATAATCTTGTACATGAATACGACTTTATTGAAATGGCATTTCTGATTTAATGGTAAAATATTGAATTTTTTTGTAATCTCATTTTGCAAAGATGATTTAAGGAGTATTAATTTCATGGAGCGTCTGTAAATACTCTCAAGTCGTTTTAAGCAGTTTTTACTCGCCAGGTCCCAACATGTTTTAAGCATAATCAATATCTGGTTGTATGTATCCATAAAAGAACAACTTTCGAGTGTGCTCATCAAGGAAATGCTTTATTCTATTGAGCTGAAATATCTTTTGGGATAATTTCTTTGACAATATTGAAAACATGGCTCGACCAGGAAAGATTATTGTCTAATTAAGGCCAAGCAATTTATGATTATTAACCTCTTCTACTATCTGATCATGAATTTTCAGACTTCTTGACATAGACTTAATATTTTGTTTTTTTTGTCTCGTTGTGATTACCATGAACTTAGATTTTTTAGGATGAAGAGCCATGTGGTTCAGAGAGAGAGAGAGAGAGAGAGAGAGAGAGAGAGAGAGAGGAGAGAGAGGAGAGAAAAGAGGAGAATAATTATAATAATAATAATAATGTATAGAATTTATATAGATTAACACACACACACACATACTCACACACACACACACTCACACACACACACATACTCACACACACTCACACACACACATACTCACACACATACTCACACACACATACTCACACACACATACACACACACATACACACAAACATAATCACACACACACACACGCACGCACGCACGTACACACACACACTCACACACACACTCACTCACACACACGCACTAACTCACACACATACACTCACACACACACTCTCTCTCACACACACACTAACTTACGCACACATACACTCACACACACTAACTTACACACACACATACACTCACACACACTCACACACTCACTCACACACTCACACACACACGCTCACACACACACACTCACACACACACTCACACACACACTCACACACATACTCACACACATACTCACACACATACTCACACACACATACTCACACACACATACACGCACACACACTCACACACACACTCACACACATACTCACACACACATACTCACACACACATACTCACACACATACTCACACACATACTCACACACACATACTCACACACACATACTCACACACATACTCACACACACACATACTCACACACACATACACGCACACACACACATAAACGTACTCACACACACACACACACGCACGCACTTGCTTTGATGGTTGTTGTGTGGGTGTGTCATTTTTAAAAAAGCGCTATTTGAAAGGTATGAGCGCATAAAAAGCACACGTTTGCTGGGTGGGGGAGGAGAGGAGGGAGGTCATTGAAGGTGGTATTGTCAGTGATGACGAATGCCTAGTGTTTTCTAACGTTTTATTCCTGTGCCTTTTTTGTTATCTGAAGTGTAGACGTGAAAAAATGGATGAAACAGTAAGTGAGGTAATTTGTTTGTCCTGACGTTTTATGATTTTCTTTTTTTAATTCTTAGGACATTTTTGTTTAAATGTGTGTGTGGACGTGAGCGCGCACGCGCTCAGGTGTGCACGAGTATGTGTGTGCGTGTATATGTATATGTGGTAATTTGTATTTTCAATGTATTTCCTTATCGATTTTTTCCTCTTTTTTTATTATTTTTTTTTACTGGTTTCATTTAATGGTAAATGATGCAATAATGTAGTGTCTTAGTATAATCATTACGAAATTTGTTCTTAGATAGATGGCTTGATGAAAAAAAGCAAATGCATTGCTTATTCAATGTACCATCTGAAAATAAAATTTTGACTTGACTTGACTTGACTTGACTTGACGCACGTATACACACACACACACACACTCACACACACGCACTAACTCACACACATATACACTCACACACACTCACGCACACACTAACTCACATACACATACACTCACACACACACTTACACACACACTCACTCACACACACACACTAACTCACACACACATACACTCACACACACTCACACACACACTACACACACACACACTCACACACACACTCACACACACTCACTCACACTCACTCACACACACACACTCACACACTCACACATTCACACACACATTCATACACTCACACACACACACACACATCATTATGATAGTGCATACCTCTTCCGCTTTCTTTGCACTCCCGCCAATATTACCACCACCACCACCACCACCACCACCACCACCACCACCAACACCACCACCACCACCACCACCACCACCTGCCATTCATCCCCACTCCCCCCCCCCTCTCTGTCTGTGGACTGAAGCAGGTGCCTGTGACAGCTTTGCTCTGTGTGGGGCCAGTCCTCCCCCAGCTGTGGCGTGACCTCACTGACCAGGGGTCACCACGGGGAGGGGTCACTGCCCGCCCTGCTCACTCAGGCGAAAACTGGACAACAGTGGAGGAGGGGAGAAAGCAGGGCCTGGAGTGGGGACTGTGCTGCACGGGCTGGCTGTCGCCTGCTAGCGCTGCTAACGCTTCCCTTGTGTCCTCCTTGTGTCCTCCTTGTGTTCTCTTTGTTTTCTCCTTGTTTTCTCTTTGTTTTCTCCTTGTGTCCTCCCTGTTTTCTCCTTGTTTTCTCCTTGTTTCCTCCTTGTGTCCTCCTTGTTTTCTCTTTGTTTTCTCCTTGTTTCCTCCTTGTTTTCTCCTTGTGTCCTCCTTGTTTTCTCCTTGTGTCCTCCTTTGTTTCTCTTTGTGTCCTCCTTGTTTTCTCCTTGTGTCCTCCTTGTTTTCTCTTTGTGTCCTCCTTGTTTTCTCCTTGTGTTCTCCTTGTTTTCTCTTTGTGTCCTCCTTGTTTTCTCCTTGTGTTCTCCTTGTTTTCTCTTTGTGTCCTCCTTGTTTTCTCCTTGTGTTCTCCTTGTTTTCTCTTTGTGTCCTCCTTGTTTTCTCCTTGTGTTCTCCTTGTTTTCTCCTTGTGTCCTCCTTGTTTTCTCCTTGTGTCCTCCTTGTTTTCTCCTTGTTTTCTCCTTGTTTTCTCCTTGTTTCCTCCTTGTTTCCTCTTTGTTTTCTCCTTGTTTTCTCTTTGTTTTCTCCTTGTTTTCTCCTTGTTTTCTCCTTGTGTTCTCCTTGTGTTCTCCTTGTTTTCTCCTTGTTTTCTTCTTGTTTTCTCCTTGTTTTCTCCTTGTTTTCTCTTTGTTTTCTCCTTGTTTCCTGCTTGTTTTCTCTTTGTTTTCTCTTCGTTGTTTGGCTTTGCTGTTGATGTCACTGCAGTGGGCAGAGGTCACAGCCCCGAACAAGGTCAAGCCATGTCCCTGCTCTGCCGCTGATGTGCTGCACACCTGACTTTGCCAGGCTCCTCCATGTCCCCACTTCTTCTGTCCGCGGCTTTGGGGCAGGCACAACCTGTGTGCCTGCAGGCTCCTGACACCGCGGCTTTGGGGCAGGCACAGCCTGTGTGCCTGCAGGCTCCTGACACCGCGGCTTTGGGGCAGGCACAGCCTGTGTGCCTGCAGGCTCCGACACCGCGCATGACTGGCCTCAGCTGCCCAGCCCCCCCCCCCCCCTACACATACATGCATTCAAATGCATTCAAACACTCAAACATGGACACACACAGACAGACACACACACACACGCCCGCGCGCGCAAAGGAGTGTAAAACAGAAAATGTCTAGGCAAAAATAATAGCTGTGTGTGTGTGTGTGTGCGCGCGCGCGCGTGTGTGTGTGTGCGTGTGTGTGAGCGTGTGCGTGTGTGTGTGTGTGTGTTGTGGCATGTGTGTGTTGTGGCACATGTGTGTTGTGGCATGAGTTGTGTTGTGACATGTGTGTGTTGTGGCATGTGTGTGTTGTGGCATGTGTGTTTGTGGCATGAGTGTTTTTGTGGCATGTGTGTGTTGTGACATGTGTGTGTTGTGGCATGTGTGTGTTGTGGCATATGTGTGTGTTGTGGCATGTGTGTGTTGTGGCATGTGTGTGTTGTGGCATGTGTGTGCCATGTGTGTGTTGTGGCATGTGTGTTGTGGCATATGTGTGTTGTGGCATGTCTGTGGCATGTGTTTGTTGTGGCATGTGTGTGTTGTGGCATATGTTGTTGTGGCATAGGGTGTTTTGGCATGAGTGTGTTGTGGCATGTGTGTGTTGTGGCATGTGTGTGTTGTGCATATGTGTGTTGTGGCATGTGTGTGTTGTGGCATATGTGTGTTGTGGCATATGTGTGTTTTGGCATGAGTGTGTTGTGGCATGTGTGTGTTGTGCATGAGTGTGTTTGACATGTTTTGTTGTGGCATGAGTGTGTTGTGGCATGTGTGTGTTGTGGCATGTGTGTGTTGTGGCATGTATGTGGCATGTGTGTGTTGTGGCATGTGTGTGTTGTGGCATGTGTGTGTTGTGACATTGTGTGTTGTGGCATGTGTGTGTGGCATGTGTGTTGTGACATGTGTGTGTTGTGGCATGTGTGTGTGTTGTGGCATGAGTGTGTTGTGACATGTGTGTTGTGGCATGTGTGTTGTGACATGTGTGTGTTGTGGCATGTGTGTTGTGACATGTGTGTGTTGTGGCATGTGTGTGTTGTGACATGTGTGTGTTGTGGCATGTGTGTGTTGTGGCATGTATGTGGCATGTGTGTGTTGTGGCATGTGTGTGTTGTGGCAGTGTGTGTTGTGGCATGTGTGTGTTGTGGCATTTGTGTGTTGTGACATGTGTTGTGGCATGTGTGTGTTGTGGCATTTGTGTTGTGGCATGTGTGTGTTTGTGGCATGTGTGTGTTGTGGCATGAGTGTGTTGTGACATGTGTGTTGTGGTATGTGTGTTGTGACATGTGTGTGTTGTGGCATGTGTGTTGTGACATGTGTGTGTTGTGGCATGTGTGTTGTGACATGTGTGTGTTGTGGCATGTGTGTGTGTTGTGACATGTGTGTTGTGGCATGTGTGTTGTGACATGTGTGTGTTGTGGCATGTGCGTGGGGGAGGGAGTTAGCTGTGAACCAGCAGAACCAGACAGCACACCAGGAGGGTTTTCCCCCCTGTCCACATTCATCATCACTGTAGTCCCCACACTTTGCTTCAAGCAAGTGAACAGACCATGAGTCATCCAACCGCCAACCCCTTCCAGTCACCCCACCACCCCACCAACACCCTACCCCCTACGGCTTCCACTACCACACCATCACCATCAACAAGATCTTCACACCACAACCATCACCACCACCATCCCTACCACCACCCCCATCATCATCACCATTATCAGCACTCTCCCAAAATAAATGCTTACAGGATCATAATTTGAACAATCTGGTATGCGAAAACAACATTTGTTTTTGCTGCCTCATATTCTGTGACGTCCCCCATCCCACTGTTCCCACGCCGCTCATTCTAAACTCCCCGCCATAGCCACACCCCGACTTGTTATGTCTCATCCTCAGGGTCGGAAGTCCACAGGGAGCCCATCACTATCAGGCCGCAGTGAGGCCACCAGCCAGAGGGGTCCTGCACTGCTGCTGGGTCACTTTGTGGTGTTCAGTGGTGCCTGTTCTGAGCTAACATACGCAGGACACCACCTACTAAGCCCCCTACTAACGACAGTATTAGCTCAGTCGCGGAGCCAGACTGAGTGAGTTGCCCACCCGAGGTGTCAACCACCACAACGTCCCTCCAACGACAGTCCCCCGCGAACCTCCAACCCCGAAGGCTTTGACACAAACTCACCACAGGCACAGAAGTGTATGGGCAAACCGAATCTGAGGTCACCATGAGACCAGAGCAACTGGGACAACCGAATCAGAGGCAATTTTTTTTGTATTGCATGATGATCAATGACAATTAGGATGACGTAATGCTGCTGCTGTGGAAGTGCATATGCTTTGAGACTACTTGACAGGGCTGTACTCTACGCTTACTATCATAATATATCCCGGCGTCAACCGGGCCCGAGAGATACAGACACCTGCAGTGTTGGTAAGGTAATTTGAGCAACACTCTCAAACTCGCATCAGTTAAGTGGATGAAGCTCGACGGTGTCGTCCCAGTCTTCCCACTGAGCCCACAGCACACTCACTCTGGGTAGGAGCCGGCCAGAGTCCGAAAAATCCCTATGACTCTTATGGGAATCGAACCCGCGACCTTCCAGTCCGTAACGCAAGGCGCTAACCACTGCGCCATGGCGGCTGGTGAAAACAACAGTATTACTTTTTACTACGTTGGTATTTTCCCATGGGAGTAGCTTCCCCTCCCTTCCATGTACCCCTCCTTCCACCCTCCATGTTCTCCCTCCCCCCCCCCCCCCCCCCATGCACCCTCCTTCCACCCCTCCCTCCCTATCTGCATTCCGCTCTTCCTCTTTTCGTCTTTCTTTCTTTTTCTGTCCGTTTGTCTCACTGGGCAGCTGACCCTGGTGTGTTGGTTGGTTTGTTTTTTGGTTGGTTTGTTGGTTTGTTTGTTGGTTGGTTTGTTTCTTTGTTTGTTTGTTTGGTCCCTACACCCCTTGCCAGCAACCCTACAGACCTGTTTGAATTGGTGGGAGAGGCGGGGGTGGCAGAAAGGTGTGGTGTTGGCAATGAACGATGCTGGTGGTGTGGTCAGAGAGAAGACAAGGAAGAAGAAAGCTGTGGTGTTGGCAATGAACGATGCTGGTGGTGTGGTCAGAGAGAAGACAAGGAAGCAGAAAGCTGTGGTGTTGGCAATGAACGATGCTGGTGGTGTGTCAGAGAGAAGACAAGGAAGAAGAAAGCTGTGGTGTGTTGGCAATGAACGATGCTGGTGGTGTGTCAGAGAGAAGACAAGGAAGAAGAAAGGTGTGGTGTTGGCAATGAACGATGCTGGTGGTGTGTCAGAGAGAAGACAAGGAAGAAGAAAGCTGTGGTGTGTTGGCAATGAACGATGCTGGTGGTGTGGTCAGAGAGAAGACAAGGAAGAAGAAAGGCGGGGAGCTGAGTCTGTGGCCCTGGTGAGGGCAGGCGGCTGAAGGCCACTGGAGTACACACTGCTCTCTGTCTGGAGCTGAGCGAGAGGCAGTCTTTGGGTGTGTGTGTGTGTGTGTGTGTGTGTGTGTGGTGTGTGTGGTGTGTGTGTGTGTGTGGTTGTGGTGAGGGAGAGAGAGAGAGAGAGAGAGAGAGAGAGAGAGAGAACAATGAACAATGAACAATGAACAAAATTTTATTTATAGAGGGTTATAGAATAAGCATAACAATCAGCTTTTTTACATCCAGCCCTCTGAAAAAAAAAATCGAAAGTAATTAATGTGCAATACATAGCATGAAGAATGATATAAAGAAAGAAAAAATACATACATTGATGATGGACTTTCCATGCAAATTCATCCCAATCTAATTTCATACATGAAAAACATAATTTTTTTAAAGTAAACATAAACAGGAATAAGCCAAACATGGATAGGCACTGCTAATTAATTTCATAATGCACCCCCCCCCCACATATATATAATATATATATATATATATATATATATATATATATATATATATATATATATATACATATATACATATATACATACACATACACACATATATCATACATATACATATACATACACACACACACATATATACACATATATATATATATATATATATATATATATATATATATATATATATATATATATATACACATACACATACATACACACATACACACCCATACATATACATACATACATATACATACACACACATATACATACACACATACACATACATATACATACACACACATATACATACACACATACACATACACATACATACATGCACACATACACATATATATATATATATACATATATAAACATACACATATATACATATATATATATATACATACACACACACATATATATATGTACATACACACACACACATACACATACATACACATACATATATATAAAGACAAAATGATGAAGTTCAAGAAAAGTTATTTCAATAATGTAAATGGAAAATAGAAGAAAAGGAATGCAAAGAAAGAGAGAGAGAGAGAGGGAAGTGAGAGAGAGACAGAAAAACAGACAGACAGACAGACAGGCAGACAGACAGGGAGAGAGAAACAGAGACAGAGACATTGGGAGAGACAGACTGACAAAGAGACAGAGACTGACAGAGAGAGAGAGAGTAACAGAGAGAGAGGGGGACAGATAGCGAAAATAGATAGATAGATAGATAGGTAGATAGACAGACAGGCAGGCAGACAAACAAACAGTCAGACAGACAGACAAATAGATTGATAGAGACAGAGAGAGTGAGAGAGAGAGAATGGATGGAAGAAATCAAGGCAAGGCAAAAGGCACATCATATTATTTTTCATTATGGACATAGGAATGAATATCTTCGTGAATCCTGCTTTCCACCTGCCCTTGGAGGGGAAAAAAAAAAAAAAAAAAAAAAAAAAATCCCCTTTCAAATACACACTCACAGCTTCCAAAAACCAATGTGAAGAATACTTGCATCAAAAATACAAATCATACAATTTCCACCAAAAATCACAAATCACAACCAATTTCAAAGGGGGGGGAAAAATCTATGACAATAAATGTATAGAAAGAGAGAGAGAGGAGAGAGAGAAGAGAGAGAGAGAGAGAGAGAGAGAGAGAGAGAGAGAGAGAGAGAGAGCTCTGCTTGCATCCACTTCATTCATTTTTCTCCCATGGACACATAAAGCTCGCACACATACAGGGAAATACGTTCGCCATCACGTACGCACAAATCACGAGCACGCCACTTGGTCGCATACACTCACATGCTTATAATAATGATAATGGCGCGTTTCTCCTGTGGCGACGTGCTCTCCCCTGGGAAGAGCAGCCCGAAACACACGCAGAGAAACGTGCCGCGACCCCAAACGGCATACAATACAATATAATTATAATACATACTCGTACATAATACATATCATACTCATACATACTCTAACACATATACATTACACATTCGCACCCGTGCACGCTCGCGCTTGCCTGCTTGCCAACACACACACACACACACAAAACACGCACACACCACACACACACACACACACCACACACACACACACACCACAAACACACACACACACACACACACACACACACACACACAGAGTATATGTGCAATTGTAAAGAAAGTTATTAATAAAACAATGCCGTGAAAACTTTCACAATATACATTACTTTTTCATTTGCAATGTTTTGTCATATAACACTCGTTACATCAAAAAGGTGATTTTTCAAAGAGCTTCTAAAGGAGTTATGGCTAGAAATCTCTTTAAGAGATGATGGAAGCTGATTCCACAAGGAACCACCACTGTAGATAAAACTTGTTTTAAAGATATCAACTCTTGGGAGAGGCACTGCACTAGAGAGAGAGAGAGAGAGAGAGAGAGAGAGAGAGAGAGATGAGAGAGAAGAGAGAGAGAGAGACAGATAGACAGACAGACAGATAGACAGACAGACAGAGAAGTAGAGAGACAGAAAGAGACGGGAGACAGTACCAGAGACAGAGACAAACAGAGACAGATAGATAGAAAAATGAAGAGAAAGGCAGATATAGGAGGACATAGAGACATTCTGTTTGTTGTAGAAGATCTATCTCTGGTCTCTTCTAACAAGAGGCATAACCTGACAATCTATTGACTATAGAACATTAGCTCTTGTTATAGAACCTCAGTTCTAGTCTCTTCCAACAAGAGGCATAACCTGCTAGTCTGTCATAGAATATACAATCTATTTGCTATAGAACATCAGCTCTGGTCTCTTCCAACAAGAGGCATAACCCGACAGTCTATCTATTATAGAATATACAGTCTATTTGCTATAGAACATCAGCTCTGGTCTCTTCCAACAAGAGGCATAACCCGACAGTCTATCTATTATAGAATATACAGTCTATTTGCTATAGAACATCAGCTCTGGTCTCTTCCAACAAGAGGCATAACCCGACAGTCTCAGCTGCTGTTCACGAAAGCTCATCATTCTCGGTGACTTTAACGTATAACTTCCATTTTGACAACCAGTCTTCTTTTGATGTCAAACGTCTTTCTCTTTCTTTGTCAAACCACTCTCTTTCTCAGCTGGTATACGAAGCAACGCACAGATCAGGACATATTTTAGACTGGCTAATTACTGATGTTTCCCAAGATCTTATCACATCTGTATCTATCACTGATGAACTACTTTCTGATCATTCCGCTGTTCTTTTCTCTCTAAACATTGCAAAGCCTATCAGAAAGAAAAAGTATGTCACCCGTCGCAACCTCAAGGCCATAGATATTCAAACGTTCTCTTCACAAGCTGCTGAACGCCTTTCACAAACCTCTGACAACAATAAACCCTCTAAACACTACAATGATGTTCTCAGCCAACTGCTTGATGAGCATGTACCTCCCACTGGCCGTCTCCTGCCTGATAGGCCATGTGCGCCATGGTACACCCATGACTTCCTGGTCGCAAAGCGCAAATGCAGGCAACTAGAGCGGCAGTGGCGAAAATCAAAAACGGAAATTAATAAGTAGCTCTTTCGAAAACAAGTAAACAAAGTCAAATTTTTAATTCTTTCAGTAAAAACAAAGTATTACTCTTCTCAAGTTCTTGATGCCATGTCTATGAAATCTCTCTTTTCCCTCACATCTACTCTTCTTGGATCTGTGAAGGCAAGCCCTCTGCTTTCCACCCACAACCACTCTGAACTTCCTTCTATATTTTCTGCATTCTTTTCAGAAAAAGTCCATAACATTCGCTCGAAACTGGACCAGACTCCTTTCCAGCCTGCACTTCCTGATCCTCAATTCTCTGGCACTCCTCTCCTTTTCTTTCATCCGACAAGTGAGAAAGAAATCATGACAATTCTGAAAGAAATGACTATAAAATCATGTGATCTTGATCCCAAACCTGCTTCTCTTTTCACACAGTGCCTACCACAACTTATACCCGCTATTACGAAAATAGTAAACTCATCTCTTGTTTCAGGAAATGTTCCATCAACTCACAAAACTGCTATAGTCACACCTCTACTCAAAATGCATGACCTTGACCCTAACATTCTGAAGAATTATGAACCTGTTTCCAATCTACCTTTTATTTCTAAAGTCCTTGAAAAAGTAGTTCTCAAACAGCTCAACAACCACCTTCTCTCCAACAATCTTCTTCCTGAGTTTCAGTCTTTCTATCGCGTCAACCACAGCACTGAAACCACCCTAGTACACACCTTAAGCACGCTTCTACTCGCTTCTGACTCAGGGAAAATCTCCCTACTCACTCTACTCGACTTATCAGCAGCCTTCGATACTATAGACCACTTAATTCTTCTCTCCCGTCTTCAAAAAACGTTCGGTGTTACTGGCACAGCCATCACCTGGTTTAATTCATACCTTACTGACCGATTCCAGACAGTTGCAGTAAACAAGATTCAATCAATACCTGCCAAACTGGAATGCGGAGTCCCACAGGGATTAGTTCTAGGCCCTGTTCTATTCACTCTTTACACTGCCCCACTGTCACATATAATAAACCGTCATCAAATCAACCATTATCTTTACGCAGATGACTCTCAGATTCAAAGCAGTGATACTCCTGAAAATCTGCCTTCTCTCCTGACAAATATGGCCCACTGCTTTGAAGATATTCAAAACTGGATGACACAGAACAAATCACAGCTAAATGCAGATAAAACCGAAGCCATGCTTGTAGGGACCAAACACAAACTCTCTTCCATTACAACAGCTTTAATAGAACTCGGCAATACATCAGTCCCTCTATCCACTGCTGTGAAGTATCTAGATGTTGTTATCGACAACACACTCTCTATGCAAAAATTCATCACTCAGACCTGTCAGTCGTGCTACTATCAATTACGGCGTATTAGTGCAATTCGAAAGTACCTGTCCACCGATGCAACAGCCAAACTTGTCACTTCTCTAATTCTTTCACGTCTGGACTATTGCAATTCTCTTTTGTCTGGTCTGCCAGCATCATCTATCCACTCCCTTCAACGAATACAAAACTCCGCAGCTCGACTAGTTCTCAGAAAGAAAAAATCTAGCACATTACCCCTCTCTTGCGATCTCTCCACTGGCTGCCTGTGCCACAGAGAGTAAACTATAAGATCAGTACCCTCTGTTACAAATGTCTCCACAAAACTGCACCCTCCTATCTCTGTGAATGTCTTCACTTGTACACTCCTTCACGTTCCCTCCACTCTGCTGCAGATACCTTGTGCCTACGAATACCTAGATTCAACCAATTCACCGTTGGCCGCCGCTCTTTGTCTATTTCTGGTCCATCGACCTGGAATGAGCTTCCTCTCTCTCTTCGCCAGAAACCTAGTTATGACACTTTTAAATCCAGCCTCAAGACATATTTATTTCAAACCTAAGATTTCCCCTCCCCTCTCCTGTTTCATATCAGAACTATCCCACCCTTCAATAACCCATGTCCTATCAACCTGCTGAAGTATACGGACTGTGTGAGTGTGTGTGTGCTTTTTGAAAAATATTTGACTATTGAAATTTTATTTAATAGATTTTGCCTGCAGCGCACCATGTTTGTAATATCTCTTTGTATAAACTATGAGATGCTTTCGGAGACTCCTTGGCATCT
>CM054137.1:896076-901076 GCA_028751875.1 Rapana venosa | reverse complement strand
ATATATATATATATATATATATATATATATATATAAACCAACAAAAGCAATAATAATACGCTCTCACAACATACCCACACAGTATTCCTCAAACTAAATAATTATCTACCTATCGATTTCAGAAGATCGGGTCACACTTCTGAGCATCCATAGTCAAGAAGTTGAAAATGTTTCGAAGTACAAGTATCTGGGAACTATTTTTGATCACAAACTAAACTGGGATGCTATCACCCACGCTATTGTCAAAAAGGGACAACAACGTATGTATTTTCTGAGGAAGCTTAACTCATCTTTTGTTGACAAAAAGATTATTTCTTTGTTCTACAAGTCCTACATGGAGTGTTCTAAGTTTTGCTACATCTGTTGGTACAACAACATTAGTGTTAAAAACAAGAATAGTCTTCGGAGAATTGTTAGAATCTGCTAAAAAATTATTGGAGCACAAAGAGATCTCAAGTCGTACTGCGATCAGCAGTTGTGCACAAAGCGACTGCCATCTTGGCTGATCCATCCCATGCTATGTCTTCGGAATTTCAGTTGTTGCCTTCAGGACGCCGCTTTCGGTGCTCCAACAGTAGAACAAATAGAAAAAGAAATTCCTTTGTTCCAGTAGTCATTCGAATTTTAAATTCAAAACAGCACTAACCAAACAGTTTTACATTCTCTGATATACCTCCCTGATTGTCAAGTGGGTGTGTGTGAGTGTGTGTGTGTGTGTGCGTGCGTGCGTGCGTGCGTGCGTGTGTGTGTGTGTGTGTGTGGTCATGAAAATAAGTACTCATGTATATTACTTTTGGCTTAAATGATTTAAAATTGTGTGTGCGTGTAAGTTTATGTCTCTACTAGTCAATGGTGTGTGTGTGTGTGTGTGTGTGTGTGTGTGTGTGTGTGTGTGTGTGTGGTGTGTGTGTGTGGTGTTTACTAGTCAATAATATTAAAAAAATTGTGTTGATATTATTTTATTGGTGAGTGTGTTTTGGTGTGCGCACGTTGCGTACGTGTGTGTGCGCGTGCGCGCGTGTGCGCACGCGTAAATAAGTTTATATATCTTTTCAAATCCAAGGTTTTTACAATATTGTATTCCTACATTGGTGTGTGAGGGTATGTGTGTGTGTGCGTACGCCGTGTGTGTGTGTGCGCGCACGTGTGGGTTTGTGTTGTGTATGATAATTTTTTAAGCTATCTTGGAATGTTCATACCAATTTGAAATGTATTTTTCTTGTGTCTTTTGAGATAATTGCATGACCTTGACCCCAACATTCTGAAGAACTACAGACCTGTTTCCAACCTACCTTTATCTCTAAAGTCCTTGAAAAGTAGTTCTAAAACAGCTCAACAACCCACCATTTCTCCAACAGTCTCCTTCCCGCGTATCAGTCTGCCTATCGCGTTAACCACGGCACTGAAACTACCCTTGTCCACACCTTAAACACATTTCTACTCGCTTCTGACTCGGGGAAAATCTCTCTTCTTACTCTACTCGACTTATCTGCAGCCTTCGACACTATTTACCATTCTACTCTTCTCCCGTCTTCAAAACACATTTAGTGTTACTGGTACAGCCCTTACCTGGTTTAGTTCATACCTTAATGACCGATTCCAGACAGTCACACTAAACAAGATTCAGTCAGTACCTGCCAGACTGGAATGTGGAGTTCCACAGGGATCTGTTCTGGGCCCTGTTCTTTTCACCCTCTACAATGCTCCACTGTCACATATTATTAACGTCATCAGATCAACCATCATTTTTATGGAGATGACTCTCAGATTCTAAGCAGCCACACTCCTGAAAATCTGCCTTCTCTCTTTACAAATATGGGCCACTGCTTTCAAGATATCCAAAATTGGATGATACAGAACAAATCACAGCTAAATGCAGAAAAAACCGAAGCCATGCTTGTAGGGACTAAACACAAACTTTCTTCCATTACTATAGCTTCAATACAACTTGGCAATGCATCAGTCCCCTTATCCACTGCTGTGAAGTATGTAGGGGGTCATTATTGACAACACACTCTCTATGCAAAAATTCATCACCCAGATCTGTCAGTCGTGCTACTATCAATTACGGCGTATTAATGCAATTCGAAAGTACCTGTCCACCGATGCAACAGCCAAACTTGTCACTTCTCTCATTCTTTCACGTCTGGACTATTGCAATTCTCTGCTGGCTGGTCTGCCAGCATCATCAATCCAATCCCTTCAACGTATACAGAACTCTGCAGCTCGAATAATCCCCAGAAAGAACAAATCTGAGCATATTACCCCTCTCTTGCAATCTCTCTACTGGCTGCCTGTACCACAGAGAGTAAACTATAAGATCAGTACCCTTTGTTACAAATGTCTCCCTAAAACAGCACCCGCCTACCTCCGTGAATGTCTTCACTTGTACACTCCTTCTCGTTCTCTCTGCTCTGCTGCAGATACCTTGTCCACACGAATATCTAGATTCAACCAATCCACCATCGGCCGTTGCTCTTTCTCTATTTCTGGTCCATCGATCTGGAATAACCTCCCTCTCTCTCTCCGCCCAAAGCCTTCTTATGACACTTTTAAATTCAGTCTCAAGACATATTTATTTAAACCTAAGATTTTCCTCTCCTGCTTCAATTCATAGTTTTTTCCTGCCTTCAACAGCCAAGATTCTATTGCCCTGCCAGGGTGTGTGACCTGTGTGTGTGTGTGTGTGACCTGTGTGCGTGTGTGTGTGTGTGTGCGTGCGTGCACATTTGGACTTGATGGAACTAGTTGTTGTTACTGGTTGTATGACTGTGTAAGAATGAGTTGAGTGCAAGCGTTTTGATTTGTCTCTGCAATATATAGCACTATATAAATTCCATTTATCATTATCATTATTAATTGTACGTATCAATGTGCCTGTCAGTCTTGTAATTGGCTTCATGGGATGACTAAAGTGTACTTGACTTGACTTGACTTGACTTGACTTGACTTGACAGAATCTACATGACCGGGGGAGGGGGGGGGGGAAGTCAGCCAGGACAAAAGGAACAGGGGGGACAACTCAACTCGGACGATAGTGCCGTGCCCATGATGGGGGTGGGCACCATCGCTAAAACCCATGGCGGCTCCAGAGGCAGCGGCTCCAGAGGCAGCGTTTCCGAGGCTTAGTCCGTCCTTCTCTCCCGTGGAAACGGGCCGGCAGGAGCAGCCCAACACAAAGCTCGAACAGCTGGTGTAGGGCTGCCACATCATCACAGTTCCCGCCACGGTACCTAACGCCTGCCAAGCACCACAGCAGAACAAAGCACAACGCTGCCAAGCACCCACAGCAGAACAAAGCACAACGCGTGCCAAGCACCCACAACAGAACGAAGCACAACGCGTGCCAAGCACCACAGCAGAACAAAGCACAACGCTGCCAAGCACCCACAACAGAACGAAGCACAACGCCTGCCAAGCACCCACAACAGAACAAAGCACAACGCCTGCCAAGCACCCACAACAGAACAAAGCACAACGCCTGCCATGCACCCACAGCAGAACGAAAGGCACCATTTCCCCATGCGCACTGTAGCCTGTGCTTAGGGGCACAGACATCACAAAAACTAAAGGGGGTGGGGGTGGGGAGTGATATAAAGGTAAATGACCCCTTGTCAGCTCCCTTAAAACCACACCTCTCCCTCCTTGTCCAGGGTGCTAGTCCTTCACCCTGGCGGTCAGGAGAGGTGGAAGTGTGGTGGTGAAGGGATGTGAGGATTCGAAGCTGGGCCTGAGTTGTGACAACGACACGTGAGCTAGTCTAGTCGTTTGAATAGCACAATATTCTCACTCTAAACAATTTCTTGTCTCCCATTTTGTAATTATTGCCTTTTTCATCTTTTCGCTGTTGCACATAGTACAAGTGAAAATGTGATCAGAAAAAAACCCAACTTGCACACTAAAAATCCTGCCAAGTGTAGTCTTATGGAGGAAGCAGCTTTAAACTTTGAAATATTGCCAAGTGAAAGTTTACGGGAGACACGGAGGGACAGACAGACAGACAGACAGACAACCACGCCATGATGAAAACTCACTGACTCCTATTGCAGAAGAGAGTCAAAGCTAAAACCAACACAACAACAACAACAAAAACAGAAAGAAACCAAACCCAGAACCCTCAACTTCTCCAGAGACCCACCAGCAGAGCGTGAGTTGCCCACTGCCTTTTTTTGAACAGATCATTAATTTTTACAGCTCAGAGGTCAGAGCACTCGCTTTCCCCCCCGCCAAGGTTAAGAGGCATCGAGTGTGGTTACCAGTTGGATGGGTGACCGTTTGCACGCCTTAGCTTCAGTATAGTCCCCCAGTTCACCCATTTGTATATGGGTACCCGCCTCTGTAGGGTCAGGGAAGGTAAAGCAGCGAGGGAGAGGAGATGGGCGCCACTCTCAATATGCTGGTCCTGGAGAAGTGAGGTCTCTGACGCCTCGCTCTCCTAAGACCTTATAGGTTATGGGACATCTTTACCTTTTTTTTAGGTTTACATTAAAAGCTGGACACAATAGTGACCAACACTGACATTTTGAACACAGTCAACTTTCCACTTTAAGAAATAAAAAGTCCTTTTTATCCCAGCGAAATACCATACACAACAGGCCCACGGATACAGGGAAAGCAGCCGAAAAGTGAAGGGAAAAAATGCTTAAGTTGAGTATGGTGTAATACGTATGTCAATAGTCCAGCTACAGCAGCTGCCCTGACAGCAGAAATCGGTATTGATCTGACCAAGGGTCAGCCACCCTCACCTGCTTTCTGCTGACCGTCTACAGCCAGGCTTACGTGTGGCGGCCTTTACCACAGCGCTGACCACGCTGGCAGAAGTATGGACGTGGGCAGAAGTCACCCAGGAGGTCAGTGCTACCTTACGTAAGGGCTGCGGCCTAGACCCAGGCTTTTAACTCTCCTGTTCACAAAAGCTGATGGGCTCCCAGCCTACTTCAGTCAGAAGCATAGATTGCTGAAACTCACTGATTTGTTTCTTCTGGTTTATTCTACCTTGA